>JACSYO010000247.1:1072500-1095000 GCA_016806645.1 Ophiodon elongatus | reverse complement strand
CACGTGAGGGTGAGAGAGAGTGTGTGAAGGAGAAATCTGGTGTTAATCTTCTCCTTGGCTGTCTGGTATCTTAAAGTGGGTGTGTAGGTGGGTGTGTGCGTAACATAATCTCCCTAGTGTAAATACATTAATTCTGACAGCCATAATACCGTCTGTGACACTGTGATAAACACAGTTATTATTACCACCTTCAAGTTGATATTTCTTCAGCTGTAAGCCTCTAATGGCATCCGGTTTTATCATACCAATTGTTTTCACACTGATGAATAAGTTTTTTTTTTTTTTTTTCTTTTGGCTTCACAAGATCCTAAGACCATGGAAGAAGTAAGACAAATTAAAGTAAGAAAAATGACTCATCAAACGTAGACACAGCTTGTCCTTTAACTGAGCTAAAACCTGAGAGATTTGCAGTGACCTCTGCATGAGGATACAAACAAATGACTGATTCTCCCTTTTAACACATCAGCAAGCCTTGGATGAATTACTGCTTTAATTAGATTAATTTACCTTTAGAGGATTGATAGTGGAGTCTGGCACAAATGAGCCTTGGCTTGATCCATGTGATGTCACAAAAAAGCACGACTTCACTTACATTCCAGTCACAGTGCGATCGATGGGTTTTTAAATGAACACCAGTGCACCTTTGCTAAATGCTACCTATGTCACGTCAAAGGCCAAAAGCATGCAGGTTTGGTATGACGGGAAAGAAAAAAAAGAATTGTTCAAATATGTAAGATCGTTAATGTATAACTGGTCCTGTCAGTTAAAGTCATTCAATTGGGATTTACTCATTGAGAAATGTATACTTTTTTTGTGTCGAGGTTAAAAGGAATAGTGGTTTTCAAATCTTGATCTAGGTTAGTGTACCTCTGTCACAGCTGGTGCAGTTGTCAGGTCCCTCATCAGTACACTCATGGCAGGTGTGGTGACAGAGATGGCACTGCCTCCCCATGGCATAACGCCCTGTCTGGCAGCGGATGTCACAGCGTCCATCATCAAAGAACCTGCAGGTGGGAATGCGTTTAACAATGAATGCAAATGTTTTCATTTAAAATAAGAAGCAGTGCAAACTGATCAAAAGCTAAAGAAACCTTGATAGATCCCTCATTTTAGAATAGACCTGAAAAAGATTGCAGTAACAAGAGTTCATGTAATAAGCTGCTTTCTACATTTGTTAAAAAGGTTGTTTGAACTATCTACAAGTGTGACATCACTACTAGTAGAAGTGCTTTACGGAACAAGATAAAATTGTAGACACAGTCAAGATAAAACAAGTAAAACAAAACGTATGATTAAAAAAGCCTTCCTGTATAAGCAAGTTTTGAGGAGTCATTAAAAAGAAGGTAAGCTTCTGCATTTGCTAACCTAAGTTCCTCGGGTATTGGGACTTCCACAGCTGAGGGGCTCTAACCATGAAAGTGTGACTGCTGCCGCAGCAGCGTCCCACTACTTTGATTGGCTGTTAAGGTACAAGAATGCCCACTTTCACTTCTCCTCTACCGTCTCAATGCCATTCAGACTACGTCTCCGTCAGCTCCCATCTGCTCTCCTCCTGGTGAAACTAACAAGCATTAAGATCGAGCTGGTACAAATTACTTACGATAATGTAACACTAAGCAATTAGTTAGCTTAGTTTGCCCCACCTGTTTCAAAGTTTAAAATAATGGTAAAATGAGTGAAGAATTTGACAAGAATGGTCAGTGGTTCTCACCGTGTGGTAGAGCAGCTGGTGCAGTCCTCGCTCTCTGGACCACTGCACTGTAGACAGGTAGCGCCACACAGGTGGCACTTTCCATGACGACTCATGTACTCTCCTACAGACGGATAGCGATAGTGAACGACAAATTTAATCATAAAGTGCTTTATTTCTATTTGTTTACCTGCTTGTGTATGCTCACTTCTTTCTTTTTACTTGAGTGACTTGTGTCCTGGTTGCACCAATTATATCCAACAGTCAGTTGTTATTGTTTTCATTTCATTGAAGGTCCAGCTCATTATCCTCTGGCTCCTGACATATGCCGCACAATAACAGTCTTATCTCGTTTGGTTATCTTCTCCTCTTTGTCTTGTTTTCATATTATGTGCAAATACATTTCACAGGTTTGAAAACATCTTTGAAAACGCCAAGTTTGAAAATGTCAGTCAGGCATACTTTCTAATTGCCGAGTGCTTTTAGAGTAGGCAGGGATATGGTTTGGATCTGAGATTGTTTTTATGGTCCCATAGGAGCTTGAAGACAAGGTGAAGATTACCAAAATAACTCAAGATTTAAACAAACACAGATTATGACTGATTTGCATAACAAACATGAAGTTACAAAACTTTTACTCTACACATAACAGAAACATGTAGCTATATCTATCTATATGTATACTGTATGTTTATATCTGAAGTAAACTGACAGGACCATTTTTGTTGTGGCATTCATAATTTAGCAACGTTGCCTCACAGCAGAAAGTTCCTGCATGAGTTCAAACCCTTTGTGTGGGGAGTTTATATGTTCTCTCCGTGTGTGTGGTGATTCCTGCTCAAGTCAAATGACATGCAGTTCAGGTGAATCTAAGTTATATATATAACCTGCCTCTCAGTGGCGATTGGGGCTTTTCTCAGACCTCAGCTTAAGACTCAAAGGGGCCATTCCGGCATATTGGCTCAGCCACTTGAAGAAGCAACAGAAGCAGCTACTATATAAAAAAAGCAACTTTCTGTTATAATACCAACTTGTCACCTGCTTGTTTTTCACTCAAGAATAAAATGCCTTCCTACCGCCCCATGGCTACATCCTCCACTGTTGGAAATGCTGAAAACGTGTGTTTGGGAGGTCGGAAAGTTTTTGTTGCAAAATGGAGTACAGGCTGGAAATGGAGTTTTGGGTGCCAGAAATCTCAACACCTGGCAAAGCAATTGTTGAGTCACTGACATTGATCGAAAGCATTATCACACTCCAGGTAGATATATTATTATCATTCCACAATATGCAGAAATATAATTCATACTTATTGGACTTGGAACATCATAAACTAACCATGTTTACCAAAGAATATTTTCTTACGCTGCATGAATACATAAACAAAATTCACCCCAGACTCACATAATATGTATATGAGCTATTGTTTCCAAAGTTGCAAAAGGATTGAGAGAGAAGTTCCAAAAAACCCATCAACCTTCAGCCTCACACTTAGCAACATTGAAAAGGGCCATAACAAAAGAGGCGTAAACATTGTCTACTATCCCACCTTTGTACGAGACAAAGGTGACAGACACAGGCTCAGGCATAAGGATGGAGCTGTGTGGTTTTTGTGTGTGTGTGTGTGAGCATCCTTCAAGGAAGCGGCGAGATTGTCTGTGCTCTCTGGCTCTCTGTGAAAAGCTCAATTGTTCCTTTCAAAACAAAAGAGCTTCTTTGTGTACAAACACAACAGGCGGTGGCTTCCCATTCAGTAAAGCTCTGCTGAAAACATTCAAACAGCCCCCGAATAAACGCCGTCACTCTCTCTCTCTCCCTCACACACACACACACACACACACAAACACACACAAATTGTCTCCCTGTCTTTCTGTTAGTCTCCCCCTCACTCACGCACACAAACAAACAGGGAGCCAAGTTCTCAAGGGACGGAAAGCCGCACAACTCCACTCAGCAGAAGCAGACACTTTGGGACTCCCACTGCCAGACGGGAGAAGAATGGAGTGGAGAAGAAAGAGAGCCTGTCACTCAGGGGAGTAAAACTTTTCCTCTGTTATGGACTTAGCTGACCTTGTGAGGACATTGACAGTCTACTCTGTCAGGAGAGAGAGAGCTCTGTTGCCAGACATCACACTGACATCCACCACACCTGGTCCTGAATAACAATTCCCTGGCCCTTCCACCTCCTGATACCTGCACATACTTGGTCCAAGAAAGCAGGGAAACTGATATATTCACTACATCCTGCAAGCAGTCAAGAGAATATAAACCACATTTTGCATCTAATATTGTGTATACAGTAACACAGGTAAGTGTTTCTTGAGCTTGACCTGTGGGGAAATGTGTGCTCAGTATTTCAACCATCCAAATAATTTGTAAGCCAATGCCTTGTTCAAGGGCAGTGTCAAGATTATTACCAAATAATGTCTTTTGGGGTGGGAAGTACCGAAAGACAAAAAGCCCATACTGAGAACCACTGAGCCACAGTGCTGCTTGCCCATGAGTTACAGCGGGATGAACTAAGATTATACATGGCCGGCCCCTTACATGATTTAAGTGCCAGCAGATGCAAAAAATTGGCGGGATAATGTTAACTGTGGTTACAATCAGGACTGGAGAGAGCTAAAGTCATGACAAGAGGTGCACTTAAGAGAAACAATTGTTTGGAATCAGCATTTATGTGCAGGATGCAGAATCGTATTATATTTTTAATGAATGAGCACGACTGTAGAAAACCATGCAAGTCCAGAAGGGTTTTTCCTCACACAAACTATCATGCAGAGTTTGTGTATCAATAATAGTACTGGTCACAGTTGGCACTCGACACCTGTGTATACCCTGCGAATAACGCAGTTGAGACACTTACACTTCTTCAGGGTGCAAGAAATACGACAGCGTAACCTTCACAGCATCAATGAGCTCGAGACAAGAATGATTCTAGCAGAATAAACATACTCAAATGTTAGAGCACCCCGTAGCCCTTTGGTGCATCTCGTCTCATGTTTCGTCCTCTCCTGTCTAATATCTATCTATAATATAAAAAGATCCTGCTGTTACACATTTGCCAATGTTATACATAATATACCAGTTCTACAACATGGCTAAGAACAGGACAAAAGACAGTAGTATGTACGGGTGTGACAGGGGGTTTGGCTTTAGTTACTTATAAAGCATCTATTTGAGTTTCAAGACTGACCACTTGCATTGATTTGTTTCCGGGAAGGCCGATGAATGTTCTATGTTATTACTTAAACTACCATCATCACCATAAACTGTGTCTAATGGGTTAAACTGCAACTACTCATAAGTATAGTTGGATCGGTTTCCTCCTCAAACAGAACTGATTCTGTGGTAGTATACGTTGACATTATTTGAATTGTAGCCATGGAGTTGTTCGTATCTACTGCTACAATATTAATTGCTGCTGTATGGCAAGAAAAGAAAAAGAGTAACTCAAAATTAAGTTCTACATTCAGGCATTGCAGCAATAATAGAACAGCAAAACCTTGCATCGCTGACCTGCTTTTAACTTCCACCTAATTGTCAGTGCACGTCTCCCGTTAAGTGCCCGGCCTGGGGCATGTGGAACTTTCTTTTAATCAATCTGATCGAGCACTGAAAAACTGAAAGTGTCTGAAAGCAATGATCTGAATTTCAATGATGATGATCCCTTTCAATACTGTATAAAATGAAATTAAAAGAAATCGAGTGAGAGGAAACCTAATGTTTTGGAAAGGAAGTGAGAAACTGATGAACGGAAATGCCGATAGATGAAATATTACTGATTAATACACGGTCAACATAATCAATGAAAACTGAAAAGAAAACAAAAACATGAACAGATTAAACATTTTAATAAGAACACTTAAGTAAAAAAGATTTTCAAAACTAGGACTTTGAGTAACATTAATAATGCATTGTCACAGATATGTCACAGGTAAACAATAAAAACAGCTTTTATACGAGGGGTGTGTATGTGTGTGCATCTACCACCACACAAACTAAAGTCAATTCAAGTCATCTTAAACAATGACCAAGAATAAGTTTTTGTTAACCAAAACAGGGGAGTCATCAATCTTTATTACAAATCATCAGGAACCATAACCAGTTGACAGTACAACAATTCATCTAATACTGTAAATGCTCATGGTGCAGGTGTGAAAACCCACACAATTAGAATAAGAATCTTAAACATTATATTTGTGGTTCTTTATCAGAAACCAGCACCACCAGAATAAGCTTCTAGTTTCATCAGGTAAGGTTCACAGACAGACAGGAGGAGAAACCAGACATCTGAAGTCTGTTGGCTTGAACACGAGTTCAGCTGTGGCCCAATATGATTTCACATTTCAGACACATTCATGGTTCTGCAGTGATGCTGTCAGTTTCACTTTGAGCTCAAACAGATATAATGTAAATAAGACAAATGTATTGACTTGTTTGTTTTCAGATTTTTCTTGGGTTGAATGAACATAAAGTTCTACTCCCAAATGTATTTCAATACCTACATTTTGAACCAAATCCCTTTTCGGAAACAACTGAAAGCGAAACCGCGAGAGCGCTGATTTTCACCACATCAGTTTGCTGTCCGTCCGTCTGTCGGAGACCTTTACCTTTTACATAACTGCAGAATATTTTCTTTGCCGATCATTGACCTTCTGTGTTGAAAGTGTAGAGCAATACTTCAGCCGATATGCATTGCCCATCAATAATGGAATGGATGATGGAATGACGAAGAGTAGAAATTCTAAAACTTTATTTGAGAACAGTAACATGTAGGGATGCACCGATACAGATCAAATATAACTATTGGACAAAATTCCCTTTATCGGGGTTACACATAGCATGTGGAAACCAACAAACACATAGAAGAATTGAAGTTCCCTGTAACAAATATGAGTTGTATTTTCATTATTTTATCTAGTGACAACAAAGATGTAATTGTTCTGTCACAGTAATGGATGGAATCAATAATCAGTTTTGGGCAAAAGTTTCAAATTCAGAATCTGCATCATGAGTGAAAAATGGGCATTGGTGCATCCCTAGTACCACAAATTCATTATACCTCACTGCAGCGTTTCCTTCCCTGCAGAAAGCTCCGGAAGGAATGACTATCGACTTGTCTTCTCGTACCTCTGGAATAAATCAATGCTGTCTGGGCTTACATTAAGAATTAATGGCAGTCTCCTACGCACACCAATAAAGACAAACACACACACTATTCAGAGGGCAGGTTTATGTTTTTAAATAAATGAAATTAGGGGATTTTGGTTAATAATGTGCATCAGTCTTGGGATACGGTGACACTGTAGTATCTAACTTTAAGTGGTGGCTGATTTATGTGTCTGAGTTCATGTTTATTAGTCTATGTGTGTGGTACATGTGTTTCTTTGTGTGTACGCGAGTGTGTATATAACTGTGTGTGTGGATTTGTCTTCCCTCCCCTGCACAGCCAAAGTCAGCCCAGACAGACATTATTTTCACATTACTGAGTGAGCTTTTTTTTTTTTTCTTTGACGTATATTTACAGGCAGAAAAACCAGAGCCTTTCCTACTGTATATTCACTTTCCATCTGTTTATCGTTAACACTGGAAAGAGAGGAGGAAGAGGAGCCAAAACAAAAATGCACAGACGTATTCAGAGATTCACAGGCTGAGTGGCTCCTGTTTTAAACTATGCTTCCTACACTGGCAAAAAAAAGAAGGTTCAATTATTTTGGCATCGATGCTTTGGTCACAAAATACCGACACTTTTATTCTTTTGTTTGTTTTCACTTTTGTTTTCATTTGCTTGTTTGTTCTTGAAATAAGTCCCAGTCATTTTACACCCTGACCACGTGTGTGTGTCCCAGTACAGAAAAAAAGGTAGGTTTGTTGTAGTCCTGTCATCGCACCTCCGATGCAGTCCCTTTAAGAGGCACAGATTCTCTTATAAATTATGTGACTGTGAATGAGTGGGCAGGGGGGGTTGAGAAGGAGGGGTGCCCCCTGTGCCCCCACACCCCCCCCGCACTCCCTTTACGCCCATTGAGTACGTCCCGTCAACCCTTTTGCGAGCACGTTCTACAGCACAGTTGCTGCAGCACTTTCCTCTGGCAAAGATTGTTCTTTTTAACGAGCACGCAGAAACTGCCTTCCGCCCAAGATTCTTCATTTGCTTTCCACAGACCAGGAAGAAGAGATATAAGGGGAGTTTGGAAGGAGGGGGAAACATGCACATACACATAAATCCATGTAGAAACACACACACACACACACACACACACACACACACACACACACACACACACACACACACACACACACACACACACACACACACACACACACAGGGTAGAACCATTAAAATGATTGAATGGCAGGTAGAGCCGTGTGATTGGTCAGGAGAGGGTTCAGGTGACAGGAAGAGTTTTTTTGATCCAATCACAGGTGATGTTCATCAAGGTGGAAAAATATTGTTGTCCAGGGGAGAGATTGGATCCACGTCGGGAGAGAGGGAAATAAAATAAATAAAAACAGAGAGAGAGAGAGAGAAAAAACAAACGTCACACAATTAGCAATTTGAAGATTTTTGAAAATCACAACTTGGTGTATCAAAAAAAAAGTAAAGTGGACCACCAGTCTGCAAAAAACGTAAGCCAATTATTTCATTTATCAACAGCATTTAAACGTACGAGCTACTTTTGAGGTTTGGTTTAGGAAGGTTTGAAACAGACTGAGTGTGCACTTTAAGTAAAGTACTCATCATCAACAGAAAGGTCTCACAGTAAACACATTATCCTCAGAGCTTTATCTCAAAGGCTGGAAGACTTTTTGGCCATGGGTTCATTTTAACTAGAAGATCATGGCTAGACCAGCAACTCACACACTGCTGTCGAAGCCTCATAATCAGACCATCACCTCAGCCAGTTAGTGAGAAACGGGAGTATTTACACTACAAGAATCGTAAGCCAAAAGAAAAGAAAAGAACGTAAAGGAAAGACTAGACCATAAAGCACAGTAATGAAATAAAGAAAATGCAAGCAAAGAGCAACTAAAAATCAGAAACTTTGTGTAGATGAGCAGATTATATGGTACACAGAGACCAACGTAAGAGTATGTCGATGGTTCAAGAAACCTTTCAGCCAATGCAGTGTCACAAAGTACAGAAAAAAACAACCAAGAACAGAGTGAGTTTATATTAAAAAAACAACAACAACAAGAACGAGTGAGTTTGTAGTCCCAGAGAGATTTTAAATTAGTAATATGTAAAACATGAATGAGACCATTCGATAAAGCACAAAAAGCAAAAGCAAGGACAGACTGCCCTCCAGCTTTCAGGCAGTTTGATTCAAGAAGTTAGTACAAAGCAAAACAATTATAAAGAAGGTCATTGGTAAATCCTTAGCTTTTACTTAATAGAGTTACCTTCTGCAATTATTTTATATAGCCTGTGGGATATAACAATTTAATTTATCTCGCAATGAAAAATAGTCTCAGGGAGAGTTGATGTGTAAATGTGCACCTCTGAGGCCTTTTGCTCTTTGATTGGCTGAGATTGTTTAGACCATCTATGCAATTATTTTGCAAAACACTTGCCAATTGCACTAATAATATTTTTCTGCTGTGAATCTGTCCAATTCAATGCTCTTGCTGGTTTAAGCCTTTCCAGAGATTTCATTCTGGACCATACTAGTATGCATTATGACTAAACGCTGCCTGTGAGAGGCAATGCAAGACGTATAAAATAAACACATTGAGGCCATCTTGTAGATAAGAAAGCTGTCAAACTCACCATCTTTGCAGATGGTGCTGACCACACAGGCTCCCGCCTCCAGATTGTAACCACTGACGCAGCTGCTGCAGTTCCTTTCACCGGGCCCCGAGCACTCATAGCAGCTATGGTCACACCTGTTGATGGGTGTTTAAAGATTTAGATACCCGTCTATGCAGCACTATACATGCTCATATATCATATCTATCTTTCACTAGTTTTTGGCCTTATAGTGATTTATTTTCCTCAAAGTTATGTCTTTTACATTCCCAATTTGCTGCTCTCCAGTACACACTCAAACCACGGCACTATAACAAAACTGAGTGATGCAGAATCGAAAGCCAAAAATCATATCAAAACATTTTTGCCGCAGTATTAGACGTGTTATTTTAGCAAGTGTGAGCTCGCATAACATTCAGTCATATCCGAGTTTGTGTAAATATAAACTGCAAAGAGAGAAAACCATTTGTGTCAGTAGACATTGAAACATGTATGATTTGTCCTGCTTACATTACGTCATGGTGTGCATCATAAACTGTGCAAATATGTAAACACAACCAGGGACAAAAGAGCGGACCTACCAAAGAAAATACGCATGAAAGGGTAAGTTTTCATGTATGTATTTGCACTTATGTAATCAACATCGACACAAAACTTAATACTATCTGCTTAAACAAATTTATACTTTTCATTTATAAGCTGTAGTTCTTTCAGTGTGTCTTGGTGAGCAGTGTTTGCTAATAATTGGAAGGTTTAAAGTGAACATAAACTGGATAGAAAAATAGCCGAAATAAATTAGGCAACAAGAAAACAATTATCACATTGAGTTTGAAAATGGGGCAACATTTTAATTGGAAATTATCTGACCAGGAGATAATAGAGAATTAGGAAATCAAGTAAGGTAAAAAGTCACGGTGGGAGAAAGACATATCAGGGAGGCAAGTTAACCTCAAGGGACGATAAAAAAAGCAGACTACATGTCTGGAGGAGTTTGACTGTGGGTCTGATAGGAGGGAGAGAAGTCATCAAACAGTCATCACTTATTGCAATAAGAGTATGTTTACATGTTCTTTCCCTCCCTTTTCTCCTGATCCAGGTTAACATTGGTGAAGAGTGAGAAAACAGAACTGTGGGAAGACTGCACACAGCTTTACGATAGAAGCAATGACTGCAACAGAGGGCAGTTCTGAAAGGCTTTTTTTTTTAAAATGGTGCAAATTCATCAAATCATACGAGTTACAACAGTGAAACTGTGTTCACACGACGAGCGACAAAAGCAACAAAACGGCCAAGCGCTATATTGTTGGCGGGTAGCTGTTGAAGTGTTGCTCAACCGCTTGTTGACGTAGTTATGCCGCTAAATAGCACTGGGAACTGGCTAACAGCATTTTTTTTTTGAGAAAAAAAAACATATGATTGGTTGATTTTGGTTGATTTACAATTTTAAATAGTGTCTATTGAAATTTATTTGAACAGTTTCTGTTCAAGTGCTTGTGAATGCATTCTGTTCTGGTTTTAGAAAGAAATATAGAGTAAATTATTTCTGATTTCTGACTGCGTACTTTCACCTCGGCTAAAAGTTGAGTGGACCTGCTGGACATAGTTGGCCATGGCTAATTAATGGTTCAGAAAATAACTAATAATAACTAATAAATAATAGAATATTTCTTCACTTTAAATCAGTCAGCAGCAGCTGAGCTTGATGTAGGTTTAAATATCCTTGATTATATGGATCCTACTATAATATTTCCACACAAAATTCAGATTTTAATGTAGAAAGTAAACAAAATCTGTCAGTTATATTAAAAGATGTTCCAGTGCAAGAAAAAGTTAGGAGATTTGCACTTTCCTGGCTAAAGCGCTTAATTTTCTTTTTTTTAATCTTTGTAGACTGGAGATCCACGAGTTCACTGTGGTGAAGAGGTGTTGGCAGGTGTGCTGACTTACTTCTTACAGGACCTCTGCACCTGCCCATTGTCTGAGGTCTGCTCCGACAGGTAGTAGCCAGTGCTGCATGTCGACACACACCGCCAGTCCTCAAGTAAATAGCCTTCTGCACACTTTGTGCAAGCCTCTATACCTGTGCCTGAAAAACACCGACACACATTTCAGGGATATTGTGAGGACATTATATATCAAATGTTAGTATTAGGATTTTTGCTGCTTAAAAACTGAAGTACACGCTGACACACAATAAAAGGTAATTCTATACCAATCGTATGACTTCCTACCTGCGCAGGTGGCACAAGCCCGATGACAGGGCTCACAATTCCTTCTGTGGCCATTGTAATAAGTCCCTGGGTCACAGGTCATCTGACACTTGTTTCCTTGAAGACTAGAAAAGAGAAACAGAAAAAAAAAACACACTCATACATTTATAGTAAATACCAGGAAATAATAATAAACATAAAATCCATTCAGGTGGTAGCACAAGTGAGTTTCAGAAAAATAAAATGTGTGAAAGCACTCTCAAATCCAAACTGTTTGCTGGATTTTTGTTAAAGTTTGGCTATTAAGCCACCTGTTATAGAGCAATTTTCTTGAGAAGTTTCTTACTGGGCAAATATTTAGGAAGAATGAGAAGAAGAAAAAACTGCAGCACCGGTGATATCATGTGGGTGTACACATTAGCTGCTGGCACAGTTCACCTTTTCACAGATGAACAGGAATATTTAATCTTCTAGATTCAACTGTAGTCAAAGGGAATTTGGTGTTTTGAAGAAATATTATACCAAAGAATTTGCCAGATGCCAGATACCGGGGTAGAAGTCAGTTAGAAAGTAAGTCTGCAGGTTTTAAAGTCAGTTCTGTGAAGTCACAGCGAGGACAGGTTGGTGAGCTTGCCGCAGTAAACTGAAAAACAGCTGGTCTGTGTTAACGTTTCCCAGAAACGATCTCGTCTGGTCCTCTCTTCCTCCTCGTCTCCTAACCGACCATGAATGGTGTACTGAATGGGAGACTGTTGGAGTGTGAGTGCGTGTGCATGTGTGAGCATGTGTCTTACTGTGGTCTCGCTGGCATTTAGAGGAAATTATGGCTTACTAGTGTCCCCACCTCCACCTCTGGCTACACTGAACACTTAAAGCTGGGTTCAAGACCGCAATATGTTTTAAGTGCTTCACAAGTGTTTCCTTCATGACCTATCAGGAATTCCAGCAGTTTTAAACGCCCAATCCTTTGTCAGGTCAAGTGTAGTTGGGGTTGTTTGAAGCTGTGGAAGTGGCCAGAAAATGAACTGCAACATGTCTGCATGGGTAACTAAATTGCTAAGATCAGAGGATCTTCAAAGTGAGGACCACAAGCCAAAACGGCTCCACTTCTTGTGGGTCTCCGCATTACATGAGTGTATGTGGGCTTTAATAAGCCTGGGTCACAGGATGAAACTCTGTTTACTCAATTTGGGTCCCAAGAGGCAAACAGTTGGGAAGCCCTGGTTTCATTGGTTCATGCTGTGAACTCAAACCACAGCAAAACACAATGTGCTGGTCTAAATTAGCTGCACTCTACTGTATTGCTGCAGCGTTGGAGTGGATGAACATGAATGGTTTTGATCCTCAAAACACAACACTGACATTGAAGCCCAATTAATGCAAAAAGACAAAACCTGAGATATTTGTACTAGTACAACAGAGGACTGACTGCAATGGTAGATCTTCATATGGACAAGCTGTGATTAATAGCAGCAGGTCTTATAGCAGCAGGATCACAATTATATTGACCGTTAAAGGCTTTTCCAAGCACAGAGCCCCATAGACACCATGTTGCTATTATCTTTTTATATCATTTACAAAAAAATGTGTTACGATGAGTTGCATCTGAAACCACACTGTTCATACACATGGGGAACATTGAGGGCAGCTGTGGCTCAGGGGGTTCGATCCCCGGCTCCTTGTGTCCACATGCCGTCCTGGGGAAAGACACTGAATCCCAAGTTGCTGCCCATTGTTAGGCCAGCACCTTGCACGGTAACTCGCTGCCATCATGAGAGGCAAATTGTGAGGGTTTTGGATAAAAGCATTATGTAATTGCTTGAAGGCGGGCTGTAAAGCCTGCCATCAAAGTAAGTGGTGAAATGTGAAACATATCCTTCAATCTGTTTCTGCAGCAGTTAAGAGGAAATGCAATTATTAATGATTAATATCAAGCACTTCTAACTATACCATTACTATCAAAACACTGCAAGTTATAAAAGGTGTATAATCACATGGTACGCAGCAACAGACAAAACAAGACTGAAATCTCTTCCTGTCAAATAATCAATGCTTTAAACTCTAAATCAATAACAATCAATACCGCATGAATCCCAGTTTACCTCATGCCGGGTTTACATTCTGTACAGATGTTGGAGGTGGTGCACTTCTTACAGTTCTCTGGACATCTCCGGCATATGTTGGAATCTGAAAGACACCAGAGCCGGTCACACAGTGGCTAATAGGAACAAGAAGTCTGGCTGCATTTGAAATTAAGAAAAGGAGCAGAGGAAGAAGACAATAATGAAGAGGAAGATAATGGGTGAAGTGAACGAGGAAGACCAGTGAGAACAGGAGAGAGAATAAGTAAAAGAAGGGGAAGATGAACAAAACAGGAGGACAGACAGCAGGGGGAAGAGCGGAAACGTCATAAGGCTAAAGCTGCTGGGATGAAAAAGAAGATTGTAGTGTTGGTGAGGGAGGATAGGAATGTAGATGAATATTTCAAAAGGCAGACTAAAGGCAATGACACGCTTCATCACAATGCACATGTGCAATTCTGCTCTCAGCAGTGACGAGGATTGCGAAAAAACATTCATGAATAACATGTCTTATTTTTCCTGGGAAACCATAGAGTAGACTATGACTCTTTATGAAAACTGTTATTTCTACATTTCCGATAAACCTTCCTACTGTACACAGCCATTATGGTCTTATGGTCAGAACTGAGGGGAGGAGACAGAGAAAGTGGGGATTAGGATCGTTGGTGAGATTTGCAGGAATCTGAAAGTCATTTAAGGGTGGAGGAGGTGTATCGACAGGTCACACACAGATTTCCATGAAAATAACTTTTACACTTTTGCATTGCCTTTCAAGAGAACTGGAGGTCAAAATGAAGGCTGAAATGATTATTGAGTTTATCATTCAGTCAATCAAAAGAAAATGAATCAACTATGTTGATGATCAATTATTTTTCATTTAAGAAATACTAAACATTTGGTAGTTCTAGCTTCTCAGTTGTGAATATGTTTTCTGCTGAATATAATTGGATTTTAGACAGTGTCAGTTACAGAAAACAAGCACATTTTAAGACACCACTTTTGGCTTGTAAGAAACTGAGACAACCGTTAAATATCAGACTTGATTCAATTGATGACACACATAACGTACACCTTATGGCTTGCATCACTTTGTCCATAATTAGGAAAAAAAAGAACTGTTAAACATTTAAATGTTGTTTGTTGAACTATAAGAAAACAGATGCAAAGGAGAAAACAATATTGAATATTGTCAGATGCAAATCCCCAAAGTGGGACCAAGGAACGATGAAAGAGTTCTGAAACAAGTTCTTGGCTGCAGGGTGTGCCATCATGTGTGCACTCATTAGTTTAGAGTTTGTACATTTTAGAGTCAGTTTGGCCACCAGTGAAACGTACCATGGTCGAGGTAGAAGCCGTCGCCACAGTTGGCGCCACACGTGTTGGAGCCCTCATTGAGGTGGAAACCAGTCCTGCATGTGGTGCACTGGTCGCTACGGCTACCAACGCAGGTCTCACACAACGAGGAGCACTTCTTGCAGCGCTTCCTATCGTCACGGAAAAAGCCACTGGGGCACTCCGACACACACATCCTGGAGAGAGGTGATTTAAATGGAGAGAAAGAAGGAAGGCAGGGTGAAAGAGAACGTCACAAAAAGGCAAAAGTGGAACAAAAAAGAGGGACAATTTGTATTTCTTACAGACATATTTAGGTTGTAGATTATGCCGACTGTACAGTGAGGTAAAAGAGTCCAAATTGACCTCATTGTTCCACGATTAACAACATTTATGACACAGCATGAGTATAATGTTAACAGGCTCTAAATGTAAAACATATGTCTGACAGAAAACATGCCTCTTATGTTGGAGTATTATGGCAAATATACATCATGTACAATTATAAATATAAGCTTGAGAAAAATATTGTTTTAAAAGAGTAAGGCAGAATATTTCTTCGTAAACTTATTTTTCCATTTATAAATAGAGTTTGGACAAACTGAAGTAGAGGGACCAAGTGTGTGCGTGCGGGTGCTATATGGTGAACAGGTGTAACATCTGTTGAATAACTTCACAGCCCTCCGTCACCCCCTCATTTCACCCTGAGGCTCCCTACCTAAGGTGAAAAAGATCTCCAAAATCCTCAAGAGTACAAAATACACACACACACACACACACCTTAAGCCTTCATCACACACTCCAGAGTTTTCTGCCAAGAAACACACATTGCATGTGTGAAACACATAATCCACAAGTGCACGTATACACTGCCATGTGTTTGTCCTCCAGCTTCAATGAAATGATTATTTAACCAATAAAGATTGTAAAAACACTATAATGAACAGTCTACACCAAGGATACCACTAAATGTGAGAAACACTTTAAAACTGCATTTTCCTGACCACACTGTCAGAGCTGAGTGAGTCCTTCAATCTGTATAGACAGGAAAATGTGGTAAAAGAAACTTTTCTGGGCCATTATTCCCATCAGTTACGAGGATGTTTCAGTCACCAAATGCATCACTAAGACCTGAGGACTGTTATGATATTCAAACCTAACAGGACGGAGCAACATTTGTTTAAACAGGGCAAGAAACACAAGTGGTCAGACAACCACTTGGGGTTGTAAACCATTTATGGTGAGGGGAAACCAAACGTGGGCACACCCAAAATGTTGGTTACCTTTCATGCCAATAAGAAATTGATATATTTTGAAATTGAGCTAATTGACGAACGCATGAAACTGAGGCATACGCATTTGCACACCCTCCCACAATTACAGCGCTTTTGATCAGGACAGACCAGGACCGTAGCTACCACTGAGGAGGGCCATGCCCTCAGTAGGTGTTTCTTGCATCGTGCCATTTACATTTAATAATTTAAAGTTATACATGGTGAGTTTTAAGTTAAGATTTAGACAACGAAAAATGTATAGAATTACATTAATGAATAGAGACAACCACTAAATAATTTACCAACTAGATGTAGCCCTGGTGAAGTAAAAAAAACACTCTTATCATGGAGAGAAACTCTTTGACAGACTATTAGACAAATATTTCAAAAAGTCTTCTGACGAGCCCGTGTACAATACAATGCACACATATACATAGAGGTGCAAAACCCCTACAAAGTTTCAAAGACCCACACACCTTTTAGTTGGTCTAGATCATCAAACACATATGTAGGGATGTAATTATCTGAACATTAAACACCACCATTCCTCCTCCTTCCTCCCACCACTCCCCCAATCTTCATTCATCAATTGCTCCCTGTGGTGGCAGAAAAAGGGCAGCACACCTCTAAAGTGGACTAATGATAAGGCAGCGCCTAAGCTTGCACATTCTCATGCACCTGCATCGGGTTGCCTTTTATTAGTGCAGAGACCCGCCGACACAAAGGCAATTAGAACAGACTTTGATCCTAATGGGATCCTAAGGGCACACACAAATGTTCACACACGCATACACAAATTCACAGTCACACACACACACAAACGTAAATATACTTTTAAAAGGGGGAAGGGAGAGACTGAACGTAATATGTCCGACAGGAAGCAGCATCTCTGCAATCACACTGACAAGATTAAAACTTATTCACATTAAGCTCGACAAATAACAGGCTGGCATTAACCTGTGACCTTAAAAGGTGGCAAAATGGAAACTCCAAATGATCCAGAGTAAGTAAGCACATCAAAGAGGTTACATCAAAATGTGAAAATCAAAATGTGACAGAAATTCAGACCAAGACATGACCAAGTGCCAGAATATTACAACAAGCTAGATATGATGTCATGTAGTCGTTACACTGAAAGAACAACATAACAGAATGCATTTGAAGTCGTGGCTCCAACTGTGAAAACCTTTGAAAAGCAGCTCAGGCGTTTACACATTGCTTCTCAACCGCATGTCATGTTTTTGTCTTCTGTTGTGAAGTCTGATCTAGAAAAAGTGCTACAGTATTTATTGTAAATCATTTTGAGCCATTGCCACCCCCTCATGTAAGAAACATACTGCCAACATCACAGCATACCGAGCATTCTTTAACCATAGTTAGCCAGTTATGTCGATGTTAATGTTCATGCATGCTTCTCAAAACAAACTATGAGGTAGAGGTCATAACAAAGATGTTGTAAAAAAATTCTTAAACAGCCTCAGAAATAAATAAAATTCTCGTTGCCTCTCTCCACCTTGGACTGTGTTTCATACTCTTCAAAGATCCATCTATAACCAAATAAATACCCACACCCAAGACCCTTTATCGACACGTCAAGCCATCACTAGTAATTATGGATGTTTTCATTTACATAGCAACAACATGCACAGTAAATTTCTGTCAGAATGATGATTATCAAATTCAGTCATGCAAACTAAAATTAAACAAGGAAATGTTTTTTTGAAGCTTGGGAACACGATTTGAATATAGCCTTGAACTGATTAAATCAAGTAAAAGTTATCAGTGAATAGGTATACACCAACATTCACTCAGGAGACCCTCAGCTAATATTGATCCCTCTCTTTATTTGGCAATCTCTTAACTCCCAGAGGAGTTCACACTCCTAAAAACAATCAGAAGTTGTTGAAATCACATATGAGACAGACGCATCTTCTATCTGTGGCTTCGTAGCTCAAGTGCACTTTTTAAATTAAGGGGGGGGGGGGGGAAACAAAAAACTTAGTTGGCTCTGGAGAAGTCCACACAGTAATTACGTTTAAATCTTCATGAATACTTTAAGAATCTATAGTCAGTGAGACCGAGTGGAATTACATTCCCAACATTTAATAATGAAATCTAAGTTTTGCAATGCATACCGTCTGTCTAAATACACCTGTATTGACCCTCTGTCTGAAATGCTCCGTTTTTTGGCGCATTTCAACAAAATTGCGTTGCTAAGCAACAGCTTGGGTCTATAGTTAACGTTCGGAGTTGGTGAAAATGTAACAGTTAGCTTCGCTAAACGTTTTATTGAATAGTATTGCAAACAAGAAACCTTCACAAATTCCCTGCGCTTGGCGCTCTGCTGCTCCGCCTCCTCAGACGTAGTGCCCAGAGCACACTGTGGTGCTCCGAATAACCCAACGGCACATTTAAAGAGCGCTCAACGGTCCAGTGTGTGCCAGAGTGCACTCCGGAGTAACTTTTTCAAATAATTCACAAAATGTATATTGCATTTAAACCTGCTTCATACTAAAACAGATACAAAAATCCTTTTTTTTTTTTTTTTTTGTTTACAACAAGGGACCTTTAAGCATTCTGACCTGGTGTTGTTCTTGAACTTGAGGAAATAGTGGAGGCAGTTGATGCAGTGATGAGGTCCAGGACCTTCACAGCCGTTCTCATTGCATTCAGAGTCACAGGGGCCTGGAGACACACGGAAGTGACGTAGTAAAGAGATGATGACCGTATGAAAAGGTTTTATGGTCTTATACCTTTGCCAATATTAAAAGGAGTTTATGTACAACTTACCATCATTGTGACAGGACACTAAATAATGATGTTACTTTGCAATGCTGCTACTCTGGCAAACCGGTCTATGTGCGGCTCTGGACTCATCACTTACCGTTGTACTCCTCTGTGAACTCCTCATCAGTGGGCGTCAGCATGTCTGTGGAGCGGGGCTTATCGCTGCGCAGAGAGGAGTACGGGTGCGCAGAGGTGCCATACAGCACCAGTGACCACTCTTTCAGCTTGCCTGAGGATAAAGAAGCATTGTAAAAACACTTCAGTCTGTCCTGATGGCAACTAGCTGAATATAACCATCTTTCGCCACTCTCTACATTGTTCTATATTTCAAGGTATTTTCAGCTACCATAAATAGATTATATTATTTTCTCTTGATAACACACATGAGAAAACTAGGCACACGTTACATGGGATTATAGTGACTGCCGGAACAGTTTTTTAGCGACCGCTACTCTCCCTTTGAGACTTTATTATGTTGTTAAATTAGTGGGTCATTTGAGCAGTTAAGTTCACTGCCTGCAGAGCAACACGTGTGCTCCTGTTGTACTTCCTCCTGTTCCTTACATTTCTACCGTCTCTGTAATTAAACAAATGGGTAAGTAGACGGATGATTCTTTTTTTTATTAAAGAAATTAACAACACCGTCATACCGGGTACTTTCTGGCTGCGGAGTTGAGAAGGTGAATCATAGATCTCTAGGACCCAGTCGCCTGCTGCCTTCTCTCCCCAGCAGTGGGTGGTCATAAACTCCCAGTTCTTAAAACCCTCCATGGAGTGATCAAACAACCTGCACATCAACATATACACACACACACACACACACACACACACAAACACACAATACAATCATAGATGAGGAAACAACTCAAGTACTTCAAATGCCAGTACAAACAATCTCAACCGAGTACAATCCCAGTCGCAAATTAACCATGGACAAACATTGTACATGACTGTGGGTTTTTTGAGGTGAACATGGACTAGGTACATACAGCGCTTATGGTGTATCAGCCCAGATAAAAAAAAGCAAGCATAGACAAGTGACATTTTTGGAGAGTCAAGTGAATCCATTTAAAATGGACAGAAACACCTCATTTAGCTTATGTAAGTATTTAACCCCATGGGTCCCAACATTTGTAATTTAGAAGCACCTTGTCTTTTTTAAGTCGGAACGAAAAAAGCTGAATTTTCAGTCCCCTTTCTGTTTTTTGACATCATTTGCAAAAAACTGATATATAAAATATATCCCAATGTGGGTTATTCTATTTGAAGACCACATTCTGACAAGAAATTATCAATTTCATTTCGCATGATGTCTTTGCAGTTTATGTAGTATTACATCGCAGCTAGCATATAACAACTTGCTTTTTTACCTGTTGGCAAGCAGCTGAGACTTGGTCCCTGAGGGTGAGGTCAGATTGATTGACAGGTCCCCACGGCGAGGGTGTGTGATTGTAATACGTACGACCACATGCTCCAGGTAGATCACATGGTGGTTGGGGTTGTCAGTGCATCCTGTTGCCTTGTACACCGACCGGACTACATGCTCTGGACGGATAGTTCTGCAAGACAAGATGGGAACCAATCAAAAAGGTAGACATGAGAAGAAAATACAAACTAAAACAGAAATATCCAGTTTGTTATTTCTTGGAGCATTGACAGTTAAAAAATTATAAAAACAATTATTTAACCAGGTAAAATCCATTGAGATATAAATCTCTTTTGCAATGCCGATCTGCCCAAGAAAACAGCCAAGTTAAACGTTGAGTAAATGTTAATTTCATACATTAAATAAAACAAAACAATACAATACACAGTAAAAACTCTTTGCATCAACAGAAGAGGATATCAAGACAAAATTGTTATAGTCGGAGGAAAGGGCGTCAATTTCATAGTTATTTAATAAACTTGGCCAATGTATCAGTAAATTAACGGATTGAAATGTTTTTGTTGAATAAAGCTTTTTTTCTAATTTGAACAAATTCAGCTAAGAAAAATATTGATGAATCCTGGATTTGTGTGTGAAACGTTCGTACACACTTACGATACGTTTGTAAAATGAGGCCCATTGTCTTTAATCGATGTATCATGTTATCAATCAGTCCACTGAAGGAAACAAGAAAGTCCACTTTTAACCAGGTCCACTGACCAAAAGTGGGAAAGCCAGAAAAAATGTTTTGGGACATTGTGGTATTGGGTGATTTGCTGGGTGTATTAGTACATTTCATTGCAACAGAGATTTTTGAACACTCATCAAACATCAACAACAAAAAAGCAAACAGAATAGTATATATATCAGATATTAGAGCAGAGCAGATGGCCAATCAGAATAAAAGCGTGTAACATAGATAACCTTCAAATCCCTTAAGATAAAACATGGGCTCTGATTACAGTTGCTTCAGAAAATATACTTGTCTTTCAAAATTACATATCTTTCCTCTTTACAAAGCTGTGATGCACATTTTAAAGTTAACTTGTTTACAGCTACTAGTTAGAGATGCGCCAATACTGATAATGATATTGATCTGATACAGACACAAATAGCTGGATCAGGTATTGTGACTATGGGACTCGTCTGGTATCAGATACCCCTATTTTATAAAAAATACCAGTTCAGTATATTTATATTTGGTTATTTACTTGTTACATTTTGTTTTACAAAAGTTCAGAAAGCGATGTTTAAGTCAAGCCTGACGTTGCTTTACACATGAAATAATGATCCCAGTTTCTTTTAAACAGTGAGGCATACAGCTTACTGATTTAACACAGGTATCGGATCGATACTTGGTACCAGCCAATACCCAAAGCTCAGGCATCGTTTTTGGGACTTAAAAAGTTGCATCGGTGCATTTCTATTACCAATTGTTAAAAGCTGTCGACTTTCCATCTCAAAAGATTGGAACCATACATTTGGTTAAAGTTAAATTAATCTAGACATGATCTTCAAAACACAGGGTTTTGCTGCCGAATGTAACTGTGTGTGCCCTCAGCCAGAATGTACCTGTAGTCTGTTTGCTCTTTCGGGGGAGTGAGGTTGGGGACCGTGGCTGTCTCCCTCCACTGACACATTCTGTTCAGTCAACTATATGTTCGTGAATGACGCAACACTCAATATCAAGTTTCAATACACTGATGCACTTTGATTTAACCTCCTCAAAAAAACAAAGATCGTGCACAAAACGTTTTCCATTTCATAAACCTCAACCTGCCAAAGAAACAAAGAACCATGAGCAACATAAGAAAGACAAAGAGCATTATTTTTTCTGCCTGCTCTGCACAGCTCACCACCAGAATGATCACCGAACACTCGGCCAACACAAAAAACATAATGACTCCTTGAATAACATCTGTGGTATGATCTAATATAATAGCAGTACAA
>JACSYO010000247.1:912500-1067500 GCA_016806645.1 Ophiodon elongatus | reverse complement strand
CATTATGTTCAATGTTGTGAAAGGCAAAGCAAAACATGAGGAGAAAAAACAAAATGACTAAAAGGGGGACAATGAATGAACAGTAAGACATGAAAAGATCTCTCACTGTTCAGTCTGAATAAATTCAGGCAAGAGCACGGTGGAAGTTATGTGGGTGAAAGAGAAACATAAAAAGTTTAGGATTAAAGGGGAAGGAGGTTAAAAAAATAAAAGTGCAAGGAGGAATAAAACCTATGGAATTTAAAACAAGGTAAATAAAACATAGTATTATACAGTAGGTGGAAGATTACTGAGAGAAGAAATTACAGAGAAGCATAGATGGAGAGCATAGATGCTTGTTCATCCGTCCCTAGTTTCTCAGATCTCACGTGAGATCCATTACAAGATGGCATTCATTTGCCTCAAGTGCTTTGATGTACAAATGCTACATTAAAAAGGGAAAAACCAGGAAGAAGTGGGTCACCAAGTTTCCTGGGATTCCCTTCCATCTCATATGCCGGCCAGATGCTCCATTCCTTCCCCTTGTGTCACTCCCTCTCCATCTGAGACCTCCAGAATCTGCACTACTTTGAATCAGTTGACCTAAAACTAATATTTAACGTTCGCAACCCAACATTCAGATTTAAAAATTGAAGAAGATACGCTGGTATGATGTAAACGGGAGAGAGAGAGCAAAATGAGTCTGACCTGAACACTGTGCTTAAAATCCTTAACATCTGGGATATATTGCATTATATATTTTATGGATTTAATGTAAAGCACATTGCGTTTACTTTTAATGAAATGTGCTGTACAAAAAATGATTCGTCTGTTCCCCTGAATTCTTTAGAGTTGCACATATGGTGAGTGAAAAATAAATTAGAGGGAAAAAAAACATTTGTTTTGAGTCAGATCTATCCCTTATGGAACATTCCCAGGTTGATTGCCGAGTGTGGTGATCACATTCAAATTAGTTAGTCAAACATGTAATAAAATCCTGAGGTCACCGACCTTTGGGTCTTTTTTAATTTCAACCATTTCCTTCCTTGTTTTACATACATTAAGAGCAGAAAAAAGCGGGCCATGCATCTCTCGCAGCACTAGAAAACTTCTATACTTTTCACATTAGCTATCTATCAATCCTTGGTTTTTAAAGAATATGAATCAAATGTACTTAATGGAGTGTTGGGTCAGCCTTTTGCAGTTTGCAGGGTTATATTCAAGACTGCTTTCTGATCCTAGGGATGAGATCAGGATTAGACTAAACAAGGAAATATTGGAAGATGGAAAGAAAATGTCTGCACCTGCAGTGAACCTGAAATATCACACCCCTTTAATGCCCTGAAAACAACAGTAGCTAAGACAAAAGATATGAGTTACATTTTGTTCACTAATGGCTTAAATGAGCCCACACATAACTGAAGAACATATACTTACTAAAAAGAAACGAAAATATTAAGTGAAAAACAATAAAAGGATGGTAGCACAGAAAAGGGATATAACAAGTCATAATAATTACTGTACAGATCATTATTAATAGGCTTAGCTGCCACTGTATAATTATGGTTCCATACATGTTTTATAGTCATTAATTAAAACTGACTTTGGCATCGTTATCTGGGCCACGACACCCTTCCCATAAACAAGCCAAAACTAATTAATGGAGTAGCTTGCATACTGGGGAAAACCAGCAGCAAAAGAGGTCGTCTAATATGGGTTTCTTGGTGCTTCTTTTAAGTGTAATTATGGATGAAAACACACATGGGTAATCTGCAGGGATGAAGCAAGTATGAAAATGAAGTCAATGAAGAGTCAAAAATTTCAATAGGCCCTCTATATCTCACCTTCGTTCCGTTCAAGGGTGGTAGATTACCCACTGAACTATAATCACAATTTTTCACTATAACATCTGCTTTTCTCGCTTGAATTTTAAAGCAAACAAATGTAGAAGAAATAGAGTTTTCTTTTTGCTCAGCTGTCCCTGCTTTGGTTGCTTACAACCTCCTAGTAGATGGCATCCTTACGTTAGGTTATCCTTGCTCATTTCTTGTTTATCCCTCCTAATTCCCTCACTGAAGAGTCCTGTCTCCATGTTCACTCACTTTACCATTTCTTCACTCCCAAGGACTAAAAAGGAAGGGGGACAGAAATAAAAGTTTCTGAAGCTCCCAAACCTTGCTACTTGCTGTGCCAGACTCATAAAGAGACAAATCATGTGCCGACTTAAAACATCTTAAACTTGGCAAAATGTACAGAGAACGGAGCATGAGACAGTTTTCCGAAGCAACATGTTCCAATCCACTCTCATACCAAGGGGAAAGACCTCACAGCAGAGAGTAAGAAGACGTCTAGCGTAGTGGCGTCTTGACATGTTTATCACAGAGCGTTTGCTTGCTTTCATTCACCAGATAAGAGCAGATACAATCAGTATTGCACAGTTTGTCTAAACTTTTTTCCCTCTCCTTTGATCCTCTCCTCTCCTCTCTGCCTGCATATGCATGCATGCAGGTTTATCCATGTGAGAAAGTGAACAAAAGGATCGAAGGAAGGATAGAGCGTTTGCCTTGAAGGAGGAGGGAAAAAAAAGATCATCATGACAGTGGTGGAGGCACAGCACGCACGAGAGAGAGGAAGTGAGAGCTAGAAGAGAAGAAAGCAGGCAGGCAAGGAGCAGTGTAATAATCTTGTTGAGGAAACAGGCTTATGTGCCCAGCACTGCCTGGAAACCGAGAATATTTTCTACTGGGAGGATTTGGATTGGATTATCCAGGTTAAATGAAGTGACCTCAGCTTACCGAGCCGCTCGACATGTGATGATGGGGTGAAGACCAATTCACAGTCTCTGCACCTGCACTGCACTCACTCCAATTAATTAATTTATTACAAATAAAGCACATCAACAGGTTCCAAAGAGGGGCGGGCATCTGCACTGTCTCACACAAGAAGCTACCAGAGCATCGAGAAGGCATAAGGGGAAGCCATTGAAAATAAAAATCTTTTAAAGTCTGGCTTTCTTTTCTCATCTCTGAAAATGCCAACATTGAAATTGGTACTCCAGAACGCTGTAGCAGAATTGTTTGGCATATCAGCACCTGGCCACAGATGTCTGTGGGTAGCCCTGCTTGTTACAGACAGCACGCAACTCTACCACAAAAAAGGCATCTTGAAACCAAGATCTAAATTATTGATATGTTTGAAAACAACAAAAAAGGGAAAGATTGGGCTTGGAATCAATAATCCCAATATTTTGCCCACACTAATGATGACGTCACTATCTCAAGACAACAATCTGACTCGTAGTAATCAGCCTATATCTATTCATGATGTCATGATATTGTATAGACAGCTGAGATGAAACACTGTGTCATGTGCCCTCATTGGAACAGCCATATAACGGCAGAAGGCAGAACAGTTCAGAGTTCAAATGTCTGCAGTAAAGGATACAAACACCTCAGTCTCAGGATCCCAAGAGAACATTGTGATATTACAGAGGAGCTGGTACTGCAATACATTGTGTTTATCAAAGTATATGTCCCAGCTCAGGTAAGACAGGCTACATATGTACAAACTTCAGCTGTATATAGCGGTCACTAGTAAATGGAGTGCTTAATTCTGTTCAAGTTCAAGCACAGTTCACCACCGACAGAGATGACAATCCACAAGCAGACAAGTACCTGTAAAACACATAAGTACTGTATAGCAAAAAAGACTGCACATACACTTTAGCTATAGTTTACTGAAAAGGTTATCAGCGTAGTGCATCTCTATACCCAAACGCACCTTCACCCCTCTCAGAAGGTGCACTGGAGGAAAGGATTAATCAAACAAAGTTTATATACCTGGAAAACCGATGGTTTGTCTGTCACATCAACAAACCGTCCACTATTGATGTTGGCCTGGCATCCAGAACAACAGTTAAATATTAACAGCAGATGACTCCTTTCATTCATCACCACAAAGCACCCCTGCCAGCTGCAGATGTAATCAGTAAATGTGAATACAGCACGATATAGAGGCAAGTTAATTGCAAGTGGCTGAAACTCTAAACCAACCGGATGCAGGTGTAGAATGTACGGAGATAATGTACTCTTCACATTACATTCTCTAGCAACCATCCAGAAGAACATTTACATTTCTTGAACTGCTCAGCACGATATACTCGTGAGAAAATGCTTCACATGTTCCCCATATAGATCAATGAGGCCAGATGACAACAGGGCATTAGAAGGTAAGCAACGGGCAAGGGGATGAAGCGAAAGGATGAGGTTAAGTGGATCTTACTTTGCCTCCAGGGCCAGAGCAACAATGGCAGCAGCCATGGGAGCCGAGGCCGATGTCCCCGTGTGACTGTCTGTACATCGATGTCTCAGGTCTGTTGTGATCTGCAGACAGAGGAGAAGAGAAGGAGAGTGAAGACAGAGTTAGACACGCGAGGAAAGAGCGATGAAGAGGAATTACAGGAATGAAGACGGAGAAAAAAAAAAAGGGGGCAAGGAAGAGACAAGACACAACCCAAAAGAAAACAGTTGAAGAAGAGGAAGAGTAGACCGTTACAGATGTGGAGTTGGAGGAAGAGAAGAGAAAATAGTGACAGTATTGGAAAGAGGAAAGGAAGAAAGAAACAGACAGAGAGATTGAAGTCATGAGGATCAGAAGGATTTAGACACCTGAAATTCACATTCCAGCCTTGATACACTGCCTCACTACAGATATTCACACACTAGTACACACATCAGCAGTTTTTCCCAAGAATTAAAGGAATTAATTCAATCCCCAAGGAGCATCCAAGGACAAGTCAGAGGGAAGAAGGAGTAGTAAAGCATGTTGTTAAAGCGCTGTATGTTCGCTTGATTGTTTGGACTTTAAACAGCCAACAACTCAGACAGCTCGACAGTCAGTCAGCCAAGAAAAGCTTGTCTAACTTCCAGTATGAGCCCTCAACAAAGGGCCTTTCCTGGACCAAAAAGTTTGAGGGATTATCTGAATATACACACACACAGAATCTGAAATGGTTAAGTAAGAAGTGAAATTGGTCCAACGGCATTAAGTTGACAGGACAGTGTGTGCTCATGTAGATTAGACTGACATTCAGATATATGAGGTTCTACTGTACTAAGCCAGAGGCGCACTGGTGTGTGTGTGTGTGTGTGTGTGTGTGTGTGTGTGTGTGTGTGTGTGTGTCATCAGAATGAGGAATGTAGCAAAACACTGCCAGACAAGCAAGCTCACAGTGGACAACTGTCACTGTCCATCCCAGTGCTGCATGAGAGTGATTTGGTCAATTTGGGTCAAACCAGGCCACACCACTGGACCCCAAAGCGCACACAAACACGGTAAAGTTAATGCCACATAGCATCATGCTGTATTCTTAACTGAACTTATACATTGTATGGTGCATTTTACACAATTTAAGCTCCAGATCAAAACATGGTCAGCATTCAATGTAAATGTTCTAGGACAGGGAGACGTGCCTTAGCAAGTCTCTTTGCTTCACGTCACACATTTAAAGATGGAAAACGTAAATCTTGTCCAAATTTCAACAAAGCTCAAAAACCTGTGCTACAACTTGGACATCAGGGAAGAAGGAATACGCGTTCTGGCCCTGCAGTAAAATCAGACCTTGGGAACTAATGCTCTCATGTGTTTGCATTCAGCAGTTCTTAAAATCTACCACACACAATTTCCTTACAATCTTTCGGTCGTAGTTCTCCCCGCTGCTGTAGGTGGTGGTCAGTGTGGACGAGCATTCCTCCAGGTACCATGGCTTGCGTCCGCTCTCAGCCGTGCTGGAGATGGAGATGGTGTAGATGGAGTTGGTGTAGCCGTCGCAGGAGCAATGGTCTCTGCTGCGCCCGCCGTTTCCTGAAGCCCACACGAAAATAGAGCCACGACCCTTCCTCCCCTAACAGGAGAAGATGCAGAGAGGACACAGTAAGAGGCTGCAGATTTGTTTTAGCACAAAGAGGTAATCACTCTTCATCAGGCTTTGTTTTTTTAAACGTTCTCTTAATGTCGGTCAGAGTAACAAGTTATGTGTTCAGTGTGCAGAAACCACTGTATGACAAAGATTCCTTCGATCAGCAACATCAGCAACAGTCAGAGAGGCAGAAAAGATCAGTAGGCAGCAAAGCCTGATTATAGGTCCTCAGCAGCCTGTGAATGTCTGGTAACTGTGAATTGATCCTAGTTCAGTAATCCTAATGTTTCAACTGGGCAAAATAAAATGGTATTTTCTTTCCTTTGAAAAGTTTACATATCTGTTAGTGAGATTGTTTCCTATGTCGGACTGAGGGGAATTTCCATCTCTCCTGACATCAGTGCCACAGCAGCAGTAGTTATGAGTTAATTTACTGACTGACATCAGACTTAATGTATTACTAGAATGTCATAATAATTAATCATAAATTAGATATAGAACATTGCCTAAAAAGAGGTTTGTTTTGTTAATAGTACATGTTATTGCATCACGTCTGATGTTTGAATTTAGGTTTATTTTTCCACATTGGTTTCAGCAGTAAGATTTCTATATCAATATGGGTTTAAAAGAATAAAATCATGGTTATACAGTATGTGTTTTATTTAAGAATAGCTTGGAGCATCTTTTTTTTCTTCTCATCTTTGTCTCCTATTTATTTGTTTATCATCATATCATGTTGTGCTATAATTGCTCTCTAATGGCCTTCTCGGTTTAATGGCCTAGTCTTTTTTTCTGCATCCTTGTAGTTTGGACCCTGTGTTTTGTTTAATCATTTTTGTCAGTTCAGTGAATATCTGTCAGTGTGTTTCACTCAATCTTTTTAAGCTTGTAAATCTTTGTAAATATTACCGAAACAATGTTATTACCTGCGCTTTAATAATGCATCAACAGCCCACAAAATAATTGAATTGATTGTACACAAATATGAAAGGAAGCAAATCAATAAAGCCAAAAAATATTCACGAAAAGACCGGTTTGTTTTCCACAACAAAGGCAGAGTTTTTTTTTACAAGGATTCCTTGTGCATGTTTTGCATTTCACCAAATTTTGACTGAACATTGTACACAAATGGACATTTGATATAACAGAGGAACATTATATGACCAGGCAGGCAGCTATTGAATATTAAACTCCAGGTTTCCATAAGAGGGTTACACAGTACATCTAAAAAAAAAAAAAAATTATCTGACCAGGGCCAGCTCAGAGTGTGCTTCAGATTGACTAAAACTGTGAATAAAGACACCAATTAATTAAGAGTATTCAGTCTCAATTTTGTTCTTATTTGATACCTCCTCAAGCCAAATGCCATTTACTTTTCTTTTAGACATTGTACTTCTAAAATCAGCAGAGTTGAAAATGACCCAAACCGACACACTGAAGACACTGAGCTAGTTACAGTGCTGGTGATGTCCGACTGAGATGTCAAGGCAAAGTTCAGCCAGCAGTCAGCAAAAAAGGCATCTGACAAACTTGACTGACACTGCGATTCAAACTGACACACACACACACACACACACACACACACACACACACACACACACACACACACACACACACACACACACACACACACACACACACACACACACACACACACACACACACACACACACACACACACACACGTGGAATGGAGTTCTTCAAAAGGGGGCTTCTGTCAGGCAGTGATAAGGAAGTGGAGCCCCTCTGAGTGAGAGGGGATCAGACAGGAGCAAACGCTGACAGATGAGAGCAGTGGAGAGCACTTTGAAAATAAGGAAGGGACAAAGAATGAGAGGGAGAGGAAACAGTGAGTAGAGAGAGGATGAAGGACAGAGGAGAATGAAGGAGGGGTGAGTGGAGAAACACAATGTGAAACTGATGCACAGCAATCGTCATCAAGAGATCGAAAGAGAGCAGAGACTAAAGAATAAACAATTCATTGGTCACAAGAATTGCCAATTAATTAATTTGTCAGTACATTCATCATTAACAGTTTCAGGGATTAATTACTTTATCTAGACTAAAGAAATGACAAACATTCACATATTTTTTGCATTTATCCACTTTTGTCTTTTTTTTCTAAAATCATATATTTGTGAATTGAAAATCTTTAGGTTTTGCACTGACGGGGAACAAAACCCCAAAAATTGCAACTGTCATCTTGGGTTCTGGGAAATTGTCCAATTGTAATAGGCGTTTTTTTTGTCTTCAGAATGTCTGAAAATAGTGGCAGATTAATCAACAATGAAAATAATCCTCATGTTGACATGAGGATGTTCTAAAATGCCCTAAAACACGTAAAAAGCTAAGAGTTGTAAATTAAGAAATATTTTTGTTGGACATCACTTATGAGTTTTTCACATTTGGCAACACGAGTCGAGTACAACACTCTGCAGCCGTCACTGGTATCTAACACCTCAGCTCTGTGATAAACCGTCTCTTCAGAGTCACATAGGTACATGTTACACTTACAAGCGTGTCCTATCCACTCAGCTACACACACACACACACACACACACGCACACACGCACACACGCACACACAATCAGTTGGACAGATATCTTCCTGACCTCTGTCATCTTAAAAGGCCTGGCTGTCAAGAGCGCAGGGACTCCATTCTACTCACACTCCCTACCTGTCAGTACCTTTGTTCCTTTCTCTTTCCTCTTTTTTGTAACATGCCAAAGGCAGTCAGACTTCAAGTCAAAGATTTCAGTCTCACCTCATCAAAGGGTTACATCTGTTTAACCAAATGGCAGAAAGCCAGGAATAGCAAACTCTGTGTGTGTGTGTGTGTGTGTGTGTTTCGTGAACAGTAAATGATTTCACCCCTCTTAACCTCTGTTATAGCTCCCCCCCCCCCACCTAGCCAACAACACAGCGGCAGCTTGTCGTTATGCAAAATACGCAATGAATATGTAGATGAATATATGCCAACAGACCAGGGCTGCTCTCTAATGTCCGGAGGAGCCTCACAAGTAGACAGCCAGGGAGGACTTTGGGATACGAATGTGCATGAAATACACACACACACACACACACACACCTGCTTGGAGTGTGTGTTTATATATTTTCATATGAATACCAATGCCAAAGTCTTGGCTCAGCAGTGAAGCACGTGTTCATTTGTACATTGATCTGTATGTAAATGTATGTGCATGCGCCCACCATCCGAATGCCATTCTCGAAGGCCTGCCTGGCCAGAGATGCTGGTCCATCCACGGTCTTTCCGTCATCATCAGGTCCCCAGCTGGCGCTGTAGATGTCAATGTGCTGCGGCTGGAGGCTCAGAGACTTTGCCTCCACCATATCTGTTACATCGCCATCCAGCATTCGCACACCTTATATACACACACACACACACACACACACACACACACACACACACACACACACACACACACACACACACACACACACACACACACACACACACACACACACACACACACACACACACACACTTCAATGTATTTCGTTCCAGAGGAGGTTTAATAATATGCATGAAACAGTCTACCTACTTAATGTACTGTCATAATAAAGTAAACACAGAGAGACAAATATAGTAATCAATTAACAAGTATTACAGTATGCTTGTCCCACACAACACCATGCTACCAGGTTGCATTAGAAGTTACACTTTAATCAAATATGTTGATCCTATATAAGTTTCTATAACTAAAGTTCTTATCACATATTGGTTTTTAATTTTCGCGTTCATAAGAATGCAAGTGAGCAGAAGCAGTCGGGTATCACCGTGACGACATCTCAATGGTGTGTGGGTCATAAGCACATGATCAATCAGTGAAACAAATACAAACTGAAAACACAGAGTTCATTTTTCAACCCCATTGGTGGAATAATAACCAATAATCACCTCCTATTCTGGCATTGTAGGCAATCCCCACTATGCAGTGGGAGTTGTTTGCGGCTGCAGCAACTTCGCCTGCACACCGTGTCCCGTGTCTGAGGAAAGATTGAGAATGAACAGCTTACTATACAAATCTAGAACACACCTACGTACACAAGCAGGAGAGCACAGGCACACTAACAGATAAACATGCCGCTTTTGAAGTGGAAAGCAAGCACTGAAATGTACACATTTTCACAGATAGATGTGCACATTCCTGTTGATGCAATCCGTAAGAAAATTGTTTAAGAGTAATAAGTGTTACAAATGTAGCAAACACTATAAATACTTCGGTCATTCTTGCTTTTTCCTCACAGGTCTAACAGAGAACCGAAAAAGAGGTAGTTCAACATTCTTCAATGCCAATAGTCCCCAAATGAGCAAATACACACAAACAGAGGCACAGTGTGGACCACATACACCATCCACGTGCAAACAGATAGAGACACAATGAAACAATGACAGCTGAAATAATGTCCAACAACAGTGATAAGACCACTACTGTTAGACCACTACTTTCACACGCACGCACACACGCAACATTCCACCAGTAACTGCAGTGGTGACAATCAGCCCGGGTCAGCAACAAACATAAACATAAGAATGTTTGCGTTTGCCGCCTCCTCAAAAACATCACTTTCTGGATCGGCACAAACACACTTACACGCATGCACACACCACCTGCAGAGAACATCTGCATCACAACACCCCCCGGAAACAGCTCTGACCGCTGCCATGGAAACCCAGCATCTAGCTGTCCAAGCCCCGGGGGAAGACACAGGGAAGTTTTAAAGTCCAGGGAAGCACTCAGACTGAGGACAATCTGTTTCACAGCAACTTGATGATTTCAGGTAAACATTTATTTAGCAACATGATCAGAGGTTTAAAATATCTCACTAAAAATCTTCACTGTCCACACTTGCCGACGGTGTATACAGCAACATCCATGCTTGGCAACTTCATCAAAAACACTCGGAAGTAAGAATTATACATCTGTTACTTATCTTTTCTTTACCCACAATCTGTCGCAGACTTTCATGCAATGCAGTCCTCTACTGCCGTCTACACTGGTGCAATACAACACAAAGGCACAGTAAAACGCACAACATACTCCTTCAGGTTTTGAGCATTTTCCTTATCACTAATTTAATGATGAGTTTTTCAACCTTTCTTCCTGCTTGACAAAATTACTTTAACTTCGCTTTCTACCTGTGCTGCCCACACGGTCTTGAAGACAGTGCAGGAAATAATTTCTACATCCACAAACTAAAGAAAGTTGAAATCAGAAAAGTACAAACAAGTGTTAAAAAATACTTTGTCATTCAGGGAAATATGCTTATTTACTTTCTTGCAGAGAGTTAGAGCGATATCACTTGGTCTGTCGGCAACAGTGAATATGAAGACACTGCCAGAGGTCGGATATTTTAGCTTAGCACAAAGACTGGATAAAGGGGGAAACTGCTAGCCTGGCTCTGTCCACAGGTAACAAAATTAAGCTGGTCTATAAATAACAAACAAGATATTATTTGTTAATACGTGCGTTTTAGACTCAATTTTGCCATTCTTTATGCTAAGCTCCATGGCTGGTGGTGGTACAGAGTGGTATCAATATTCTAAATCTACTCTACTAGTAAATAACATCACCGATCTGTAGTTCCAAAAACCTAACTATTAAGTCAACAACATCTCTGCTAACTTGTACAAGATGTGGTTCAAGATGTGGGCATTCCTCATTTCACAGATTTCAGAGTACCACGTCTACATTTCAAACTGAGAATCCACAACAATTACCTTTAGATTTATTTTAAATTCATATCGACTTCCGATATTAGCTGTAACAGCCTTCATATAGATGTGGAAACCTTTATTGTATCCTCCGTAGATTGATGTATGATTGACCTCACAAGTTTACAAAAGTTGGCTGTGTGGGTTGAAGTATAGCATATTAAATGGCTGAAAATCAGTCATCGGCTCCTTTCTCACAGTTAATGAGCCAAACTTCTGGCTCCCTCTTTCAAAATGCTTAAAAAGTCTTTACTCAGTTTATTTCACTCGACTAATCCATAAAATTGTCTGTTTGACTGTCATTCCACTCTTGTGTTTGCCTGTAATTTCCATTATCTACACATCTCACAGTCACTCAGGGATCTCTCTGGGTTTCAACCAGAACTATATAATGTTTGTGCAATGTATAATAGTCAGTCAGAACAACTTACACTCGACACACTCACACAGAGTAATTAATGCAAACACATACTTTTTAACGTTCTGAAAGTTTCAACGGATAGAGCCACTTGAACTCACATTTCACTCTCTGTGGTACACAGTGGTTATGTGTAGTGTGTTGTGTAAAAATCTAATTTTTGTTGATCCTTTGTGAGTCAGACTACTATAATTTAAGATTTTGTAAATCCAAGTTCATTCTTTTCTTTATAGTTTTCAGTTTTTCTAATTGAAAATCTATATTTACATTTTCTCAAAGTCACTTTGTGTTGGAGAAGGTTAAGCGAAGGTTATGGCAAAAATCAATTTGCAAGAAGGTGAAAAGCTTTGTTAATTTCTTTCCCTAGTTTCATAGGAGAGAGACACACACACACACAGACACACACACACACACACACACACACACACAATCTGTAGCTCTGCTAGTTTCAAATAGCAGGGAGAGTAAATCCCAATATCCCAAAACAAACACTGTGTTACAAAACTGTCAGGAAGAACTTTTTAATAAAATTACATCCAACTCAGACATAACAGGAGTTTCCTTAACTTGTTTTGTCATATTGTCCTTTTAAATATGTGGTGGTTAGGGTTGATTATCTGTGGATAATATTTAAGTCTGCAGACACAAAGGACTTCCCTGGTAAAGCAAAAGATGCTGATGCATCCAAATGTGTTACTTCTTATTTGCCTTTTGTTCCTCTTGCTTAAATCCAAAGCACAGATGTTAGCGCCGCTTGTACACAAAAATCTGGTTAAAATCCAAAGAGTTACATCATTCTTGTTGCTAGACAACACATAGTTTGACAACAATCCACAGTTTCCCAGAAGAAGCTAAAGTTAGCTTTATTCCTCAGAAATGTAAAGCTGAGATAATACTCGCCGTCGTGAAGTCGGTACGAGGCGCGCGCCAGAAAATGACGTAAACACAGCCGGCGCGTTGTTTGGTCATGCACCTCTGAATGTTTGTAACTCGAAGCGTGCTGCGCGCACGATCACAGGGCTTGTACAAAGGCAATTAAAGTGGTCCATGAACATGAGATATGAGTTTACAGATAATTACAATCCATCCTCTGCATTGTGGAGGTTGATTTATGGCTTTTGGCCGATACACCCATAGACTGTATATTACACCTACAGTCGGTCGGTTTCACTTGTGGTCTTTTTTAATTCTTCACAGTCCATTTTTTTTTTGTACGCCCTCTGACGTTTCGAAGAATAATGCCACGAACGGCGCACAGAGTATAAACGCCTCCGTACATGCTCGGAGCTCGCCATCTGCGGAGGCTCGTGCTACGGTGCCAAGTGCGAGTATAAACAAAGCTTAACAGACTGTGTTTCTTCAGCCTTTTGGGCATGATGACCAGTTTTGGCGTGCAGGCCACCACACACACCAACCTTTGAAATCAAGTTCATTAGACTCCCTATTCCCATATGAGATGTGACCTCCATGTTTTGATTGAAATAAAATTACCATCCCATTAGATCATTTGTTGGATAAAGAATACTAATATGAAAAGTCAAAGAGGGTGAACCAGAATTCTGTCCACACACATAACATCATACGCAACAATGAATGCAACCTTAAAAAAAAAAAAAAAAAAAAAAACAGCTTATTAAACTGCATCTGTAGGCCTCATGTCTCGTGTAGACAATGCATTACCAGCAGGGACTGAGACAGTCAAGGCACTCGGGCATCTCTCTCTCTCTCTCTCTCTCTCTCTCTCTCTCTCTCTCTCTCTCTCTCTCTCTCTCTCTCTCTCTCTCTCTCTCTCTCTCTCTCTCTCTCTAATGTACCTCACCGCACCCACAACAAGGTCAAGTCTCAGGAAATACAAACATAGCGAGGCAAAGAGCTTCTTGTGAAAATCAATCAGAAAAACATTTGGCTGACTAACCCCAAAAACACCAACGCCACATCTTAAATTTTTACCTGAACCATATTTTAACAGTTAAAATCAAATTTCTCTCTCTCATTAGATCTGCTATAGATTGTTTTTCTTACTTGTTCTCATTGGTTGCGTCATATCGAGGCATGGGATCCATATCGTTACCGTTGACATCAAAGCTGGCCTGAGGGTCCTGGAGGAGACAGAGAGGTCAAAACTAGTACATCAAACACCAAAATGACAGTGGCAATAATGATTGGAAGAGCGAAAACATCCAACAGGCAAATTCATCAGAAAAGGTAGGTCCAACACTACCCATATGTTTGTGTGTGTGTGTAAATGATAGACCTTTAGCCACAAAAGCTTCTCTAACCCAATCAAACAGTTCACATTAGCATCACTCACAACAGTTTTGTAAATCGAATGCAATCAGAGCAAACTCAATCTGCTGCGCCGCTCACCCTTCGGCATAAACAAATCCAGGCATTAAGAGTAGCTAATAACGGCAGCGCAGCCGCTGTCAAACAGGGTGTGAAACATTTTATCTGCACAGCTGATTGATGGCCTTACCTGCTGCCTCAGGCCAAGAAGTTGCTCTAAATATCTGGCCATGGTCTGAGGTACAAATACCTCTGCATGCAGATTAAAGTATGTAACCACAGACAAATAAACATGTACACACAGCATATCTGCACACCCACAGGTTTGAGGAAGTTTTTCTTTGAAAAGTAATCCATGACCAATGAATATCTGATCCAAATCACCACCAGTATTGCAATCTAGTTGATTATTTGACTTCTTTCGTGTGAATTTCTTGCTTTCTATAACATGGTTCAATTGCATGTTAAAAAGGACAATTAATTCCTAATCACATAATCAAATGTCTATGTTATTGATACTATAATCATAATCTTTGTTATACAAAGATTAAGACTTTTTAATGAAATTGCACTAGCTGCTCAAGACTCAACGTGCACACACATACTGCCGCTCATAGCCGCCCTACATGCGCATACATACACACTCACGTAGTTCTGAAAGAGGTCTGGGTGGTTCCTCTCGATGCCATCATCTAGTATGGTCACCACAACGTCTTTACCCGTGTAGCCCCTCTTCCACGCCCCCATGATGTTCATGTCCGACTGACAGTTATGGACGTCGTCGTTACAGTGCTGGAGAGGTGGTGGCAGGAGGTGGAGCGAGAGAAGGTGATAAAGGAGAGAGAGGAGGGGCAAAACGGAAAAAAAAAAGAAAAAAAAAAAACACATCAGCATCTTGCAGATGCACAACATAAACTGTATGAGTGTGCCCACATAACGGAATTTTCTATTTAACCTACAGAAAGTGTGAGCATTGACATTGTTCATATAGAGCCAGAGTCATAAGTCAGTCCAAACAAGTTGAAGGCAAGTCTGAAGTCTCAAAGTGTTTGAAATAGTCAGATGGTGCATTCCAATACCCATACTACTATATTATTTAGCATGCCAGAAAAGATTTAGTATGTCCCAATACATAGTATATCAAATTAAGTATATAAAAAAATACCAGAATGTCCTACTGAATCCGGTCATATTTTGCAGTATGCAAGCCAGCATGCTTTTTTTGTCTATTCTGTCCCAAAATCCTCTGCACAGCAAAAGATACACAACATGGACTGAGCCGCCGAGAGAGCACAGACAGATGACAGCCTGATGACGGCTCATTGACAGATATCACACACGGCTATATTAGCAATACGGTTAAAGTTAAAGGCTCAATGTAGTTGACAAAGTATTACGTCTCAGTTGAATGCACACTGCATGCAACAGCACGTACTTTGTAACGAAATCTTTTACTAATGAATAACACTGCAATTTGCATGCAGCTTCAATGTGTTTCAAAGTCGCTGATAATGGTTAATCTCATGCGTCTCTTGATTTATCTTTAAAATAGATACAAAAATATACATATGGACAAATTAACTTGTTTCAACTGTAGGCTATACCAGGTACATAGAAATTACTAGAGGAAGCCAATTTCTAAGTAAACTTGAAAACACACAAGTTCAAACCGTTCTGTCCTACAGCTAACAAAATACGTTTAAAACCTCTGGTCAAAGTATTAGGAGTTATCTCTACTGAGTAAACAATTGACAGAGCAGAGGACACTGAAGCGCGCACACACACACACACACACACACACACACACACAAAAAACTCAAAGAGCAATGATCTGAGGGTGTATGCAAACACTCGTGATAAGCCTGCAAATCTCTGCAATATAAATTTGAATGTCCTGTGTGTGTGTGTGTGTGTGTGTGTGTGTGTGTGTGTGTGTGTGTGTGTGTGTGTGTGTGACTGCCAATCTCTGAGATACGATTTTGAATTACAGTTTGGCCTTGAGTTGTCTCTTTTCAAATAGAGGAAATGCCAAAATGTCATCTCTTATCTGTTATTTCATTCAGTAAAACAGACACAAATCCCTTATCTCCTGGCCCTGCAGTAATCAGGATCATACCACGGCCTCGGCTGACCTTTAACCCACAAATGTAGACAAAGAAGAATAGACAAACATCAGTGATGCCCCTAAAATATATTGGGCTCCATTCGCCTCTGAACTTGTGATATTCTTGTTTTGGTGCAGTAGTCATGCAAAGAGAGAGCAAGAAATTCTGTGGTACCAGTATACAGTGTACTCACAATGTACCACATGCTGCTCCACTTGGCGTCATTATAGAATATGTTGTTCTGGGCCGGGTAACTGTGGGCGGAGCTAGTCAGAGAAAGGGGCGGGTCTGGCTTGTAATCCCTCTTGATCCTCCTCTTCACCACCTGCTGCTGAATCCACTCCACCTGAAACACAGACACAGATAGAGATAACTAAACTAAGTAGGAATCAAGTAATACCACACAGTAGCAGAATTGCTTTACGCATAGTACAATCAGTCCACAGGTGAAATTTCATCAAACTTCTTTTTAAATTATTGTGTTCATGGTTCAACACAATTTTGAGAATATACAGTTCTGGGAAACATGGGGTCTTTTTAAACATGGGTGCTGCATCTTCAATAAAAAAAGTGAACATACAGTGGCTATATTTCTTCTTCTTGGACTTTTATGACCATCTCCAGAGAATAGATATGGCGAGTATATGGTGGCGCCCAACCAGCAAAGTCAAAATGTTAGAAAGCAGCTGAAGGGAATTGAATTTTTGTTATGGGTGCGCGATCAGTGCAGATGACATTGTTAACTGTAGGAGGAAACATACACGTGCTGAAGTGAAATGCAGTCTTTCACTTGTAATGGTGTTTTCATTTCAAAGAAAGGACATTTTTAAAAGGTGACAACACTCAGCTGAAAAGTCATTTTAGGAATATGAATCATCTGTAAATAACTTCAGCACTTTTTTACTTGAGGTCTCCCTATTTAGTTGTGGCTTAAGTGAGCCTATAAAATAACGTAAAATGAAAAACACGAATAAATGATTGCACACAAGAAAGCCTTTGTTAAGAAGAGTCTTGAAATATGATCCTTTTAGTCATCTAGACATTAAACTCTATTCATTCCAGTGTTAGCCTACAAGAGTTTTGCAGTGGAGTCCTTCTTTGCTCTCCATCAGTTTATTTCTCCTAGTCTGCAAAATGGACAGACTAATACACACACACATATGCACTGTGGACATTATTGTCTCTCAGGTAACATCAATCTCTCAAATGTTATGGGCTCGCTTCAAGGCTCAAGGCATTCCTTGGCAGGTATCTCGCAGACGGAATTTTCCGATTTCAAAATCAGCATGGCTGGATCTGAGCAGGAGGGCTGGACCCACTTGCTTGGCCCTGGTCACCTCTTTTTAAAACCCTCAAATCTTCTGTTTAGTCTAGCTGAAGTCCTGCAGACTTCATCTGTCTAAAAAGGCTGAGAAGTGTACATGTACCAGCTATGATGACAACACAAACATTTAAATATTAGCAGGCATAGAACTGGCACATGTGTCAAGCTGCATGAGAGCATCCTGAGGTGTAAATATTACTGTCATAAATAATTGTGGGATTCTTCAGACTGAAGTTTACCAGCTTACACCGACTACAGTAGGATCCTTTCAATGTACTTCAGGAGTACACCATGTTGAGCTGAGATGTTGTGGAGCTCCTGCCTATTAACACAGCTAATAATGTGCACTCCTGAAACAATCAACACACGAGCTACTGTGAAATAAAAAAAAAAAGTGTCTACCCATAATGTACAAAGACATTCCAACAGATTGATCGAATTCTCACACTGAAAAGGTGTTTTATTGCTCAGTTTGGCAGATCCAGGAGTCTGAGGCCTATGTGAACAATATTTGACTGCAAAGACAAAACGTTTCTCCACATCAATACAGCTCCAGCAGACAGAGAGGAGAGAGGAAAGCTGACATAATGACTGCAGAGTGATTATCTGGTCTCATGCACTGAAATAATCTGCCTGGCTCTCTGGAGAGTTGGAGAAGGAGGCTACGAGACAAGATAGACCGGAGAAGGAGAGTTGTTAAAGAGCTGAAGAGAACAAGTCCCAGGAGAGTCAATAAAAAAAAAAAAGACCGAGCTCGGAAGAGGAGGGAAGTGAAAACAAATAGCAAGTGAGAGCAAAAGACAGCAAGTGAATGGAGGATGATTGATTTTATAAATAACATTGATTTAATAACTTAAGCATGCAGCTCTTTATAGATTGTGAAGGAGGGAGAGCAGAAAATGTATTCTGTAGAGAATATATGAAATATGGGAGGAAAATAAATGGCAAACCAGGGAAGAGACAAAGAGAAGAAAACCCAGCGAGATATTTTGTTTTTCGCCTCGTGTTCCTCGGTCTGCCAAGGCCTCAGCTCATTTCACTCCAAGTTCTGTCAGGACCATCAGCTTCAACATAACCGTTTACACAGGCCATTATCCCCCAAACAACGCTCATCAGGAACTGTGCATGTGTGTCAACACAAAAGCACCGGTGCATCATTACAATTAGCAAACATTAGCGTCGCATCAACTTCCATCTTTGATCAGCAGTGCAACTCTCAACTGCTCTTGTGCGGAACTTGGTTATTCAATGAATGCATCACTGCCTCTCCTCACCACGAATCCTCAAACGCCATTGATTCTTCGATAGACTGACGAGACAGAGCAAAGACTAAACAGATGGTGAAAAACAGAAATGATTTTGCTTTAAGTTGGATCCCAATTAGTGGGTAGTTCACCTCAGATTTCTCTGATAACTTTAAGGATTATCAAAGACTTTGCTGACGTTGCCTAATGAACGAGGGCATCAAGAAGTGGAACCTGAAGTATAATGTATCTGTGTTCTGGGAAGTATCCACTCTACTGAAGAGTCTGTGAGCGAGACACTGAATCCCTCCCTCCTCCGTCAGGTGCTGCTCTATAGTGGATGATGACCTCCATCCTCCTAAAGGAGGTGGTATGTAAATGATTTAGGATAATTTAAGTATTATTATTATTATTATTATTATTATTATTATTATGCATTATTATTGTTATATACTTCCTATCCGACATACTGACTTAATGCAGTGAATAAAAAAGGGTCATAAAGCCGTTCTAACGCATTGTTTCATCAGCAGGAACAGAAACACTAGTCCAGATGATACTTGTTTACGCTCTAAGCTTTTATCAGCTTTAGTGACACTTCCTGAAAATGAAACTGTTCAACCAAAAAATTACCATTTTCAGGTTTTTCATCCGATTATTTTCAAAAGGTCTATGAGCTTAAAGCTATTTTGATGGTCATTAAAAAATAAAGATAGTTTGTTTTTTTTAAGTTTGGACATTACATTTGTAAAGCAGAAATATGTTGTCAGCCTACATCCAAACTAGTTTGAAACAGATTCAGTAGTAGCAGCTGTGGATGCTGTAGGAATCTCCTATTGATCATCAATGTCGTCATTTCAAGGCACAAGAAGATGGAAACCACTTCTAAAGCCAGAGGTAAATCATGCAAGCAAACGGTTACCAACAACATCAATTTCACTACGGAGGCAAACAAAAAAAATGAAGTCCAGAAGTTTCAATGGGAATGTGGCAGACGCCATGATAAAAATATCATGATACAGTACCAAAACATCTCTATGCAGCTCAGCCCCTACTGCCAGAAGGGCTGATCATTTACTTGTATTGAGCTTTCCAGCAACATATATCTTCCAAATGAGCAGTCTGATGATTACAGAGGAAACACTGTATGTCTCCAATATAAACAGTAGAAACAAACCTGGCTAACGGCGGACGAGTGTGTCCACTAAAAATACAGCTCATAAAATGTGCATGTATTTAACTGTTCTTTACCCTTTGTTATGTTAAATAAAACCTCTGCTAATATTTGTCTAAAAAATATATTCTTTACATTCAAAGTGGTTCCCTACTCAGACCGCTATTGCTAACTTATCACGGCTTTGCATTTCTTTATGTGGACTTCTTTAAAAAAAAAAAAAAAGATATACACATTTGTCCTCCAGTCACAGGATAACCTGAGGCAGATAAATGATAAACAGTTTTTCGAAAGCAATCACGAGAAATGCCATCCTTTGTTATCCCTTCTAAAAATCACTCAATAGTAACAGCCTGTGGTTATCTGCATCAATTGTGTCACATTTGCCAATCCTTATCCAAACAAATACAATATTGCCCTCTATTATTGCCTAAAAAACTTGCCAGTGTCACAGCCTTTGTTTCTGTGCCAATTTGCTGGCAGGCTCCGAGGCATGACGATTGGATCTGCTCCATATTTTAACTCCAGCTTTGTGAAGCAAAGGAATGATCTTCTAGCACCTGTACATCTCAGTCACCCTGCTTTTTTTCTTTTCTCCCACTCCGGCTCCCTCTTCTACGTCACTCTTTTACTTTTCTCGTCTTTCTCGCTCATCTCCTGCATTCTCGCTGTCTTTCTGTTGCATTTCAGGTCTTCTTCCCCCGCAGATGCCCATTTTTCTTTGAGATTGCCTGTCTGTCTCTCTCGTTCCCGTTGACATTCCAACCCCCTTCCTCCTTCCTCCCTCCTCTCTCTCTCATTCGCTCTCTGTGTAAGGGTTTGCAGGTGGCTTTTGCTGGCTGGGTCAGTAACCAGGGGAAACTGGGGAAGAGTTCACTTCAATAGAACAAATGGGAACAAATTGATCCACTTTCACTGCTGTTTTTGAGATGCTGTTTGAGTTGCAGGCAAAAGAACTGAAAGCTGTGAGTTTCAAAAAAGGTCAAAGGCTGGTGTAGCAGAACACCCACAACTACCTTTGGACTAACACGAGAAGCCAGTTCTTCTGCTCTTTTCAGTGAAACTCGGAGCCTCTGCCCAAACACAGCACACAGTCCCACAACCTTTCACAGACTGTTTGAGCCAAGTGGTGCTGTGCTGGCCAGCTGTAGGTGCTTCTCACAGGGCGTCAACTTCTTAATGGTTCATCTGTTAAACAAATTCAAGGCAAAAACGGATTCAGGAGTCTATTGCAGAGAGTCTCACAAGCACCCTGGTTTTACGGAAATATGTACCTGGGACTGTATGGAGTCTCACGGTACCTGTACAAATGCAAATGACCTCAAAAGGTCCCAACAGGTACACAAGTGTCCTTGACGCTGCAAGTGTCCTAGTCTTCCACTCATGTTCATGAATACAGTGATCTCCAAAGGCAGCTGGATAATGAAAAAAAAAAATCTACCAGCCATAGCAGCTAAATATTGAGCAGACTTCTGTTTTAAGTCAACTTTCATTCAACGAGTTTTACGATGTGACACTGAAATTTGATTTTGGCTTCATAGCCATTCTGCATTTCAGTGTATCCCGGTGAGGATTCAGCTGCAGAACACACCTGGCCCTCAGTTTTCTTGCACATGTCTGGATAAATGATTTTAAGTAGACAAGAGTCTGTCTCGCAAAGTGAAACGCACTGGAAACGCTATGCTCCTGCAACAGAACGCTGAGGGCAGACGGCAGCATTCAGCTGTTGTTTCTCTCTACCAATCTCTGCGCAGACTTCAAAAGAGCATGACAAAAAAAAAAGAAACAACCACCGTAGGACTCTAATTGCTGTTTACAACAAACTTGAAATAGCTGGAAATAGATTTCAAACAAAGCAGGCCGAGTATATTTGAACTCATTTCATACCAAAAACCAATAACAGTGAGGAGCTACAAGAAAAAAAAAGTCTGTGGCTGTTCAAATTCTCTTGGAACTCCCAGTATGAATGAGTCGTGAGCATACGTCAGCATAGCTGTGCAAGGTGCAAGCTGAGTGCTGCTTAAAATACAAAAGAGAAGATCTCATCACTAACAGTTTTGTATACCCCATTTTAATTGGCTCGGTAGCATCATTATTTCTCAAATTGCTAATACAGGGATTGTGATACACAAAAGGGACAGCTAAACCACAAAAGTACATTAAATATGTAACTGGCTTTTGAGTTCTGTTACCGTAACATTACAAAATATAAAGAGTACAAACATTCTTTAACTTCTTGTTAGAATATGCTAATATAATGTTTTTGCATTTAAAAATTTGAAATTAAAACAAAATGTTATTATTTCTGAGATTATAAAGTTTGTTAGGCATTCACTGACTTCCAGAAATACTGATAAATATCTATAATAAACCTGCAACAGGCTAACAATCGTCTATCTAATATTTGAAAAACTTAAAAAAGGAACAAAAGGAAATGTCAGAGACGTGCATCAGATTGAAAACACTTTCTCTCTCCAGGCCAGTGGCCTTGGCAGAATCATTCACCAGCCTGGAAAATGCTCTTTGACCTGAGAGGCAAGTGACACTGCAGTTCGGCGGATGCCATAAAGCGGTAATCTGTGCTGCGCTGCATCACCATGGCAACATGCGTGCCAATGAGTACTGTGGATGGCAGGGTGCGCCTTTCATGGCACCGCTACACCCATCTGACTCACTCGCACACAAACACACACGCTGTCATTATTACAAAACATCATTAGTAGTATGCCAGACTGCGCTGGTGCCAAAGTAGCCGTCACGTTGATCCCAAACCCACAGACAGGTCACAGATTATGCTGAAAGCATAACGAGTCAGGGGGAAATACTTCCCTCTCTTTCTGTTATAAGAGCTCCTTTTTTCTCTCCTTTAACCTCTCCTCTCTGATCAAGTCCTCTAAAATCTCAGTCTCTCAGCCAGCTGGCATAAGGACACAAACCTTCCTCCATTGTGGCAGAGTGTCAGGTCCGAGAGAGCAAGAGAACCAATAATGGAGCGAGGGAGACGAGTACAGTGATAACTGAAGGTAGGAGAGGGAGTCCGAGAAAAGAAAAGAGATGACAGGTAAGAACAGCAGGTGGACAAAACAAGCTGAGTGGGCCAAAAAAAAAAGTAGAGAAAGGAAAGATAATTGAAAAGAAAAAAGGAGATAGAGGACAACAAGATAAATGGATAACAGACGGTGACAGGTACTGTCTTATCTTTTCACTCTCTATTTCATCCTTTTTAAAATTCCACTGATACATCATTATCATTCCTCAGCAGTCAGCATGCATTCATGTGCATGCACGGATACAAACAAACTTGCATGCCCTTGAATCCATTGTTCAAAAACACACAAACGCACAAAGCCATTGCTGCTGGATATAATCCCTGAAGCCCCAAAAAGTCAATATTTTTCAAAATTGACATAAATGGGATATTTTAAGCGTCACTGTAATGGATCTGGGGAGTTTCATCTTGTTTTCTCAGGATCAAACCCCAGCCTGCTTGATTAACTTACACACTTCATCAAACGTGCCGACATCAACAAGTAAAGTTTTCTGTCAGGACACAAATATGACAAAAAATATTCTAGCAGTAGGTTTTCACATGTCAAGAACAGGACATCTGCACAAACTGCCGTGCCACTGAATCCCATTTACAGCCATCTACTTCAGCACTAAATCTAAACAAGACATCAGGAAAGGGAAATGGCAACATCGTGTGCTCCTTTTGTACACTCCACCAACCCGTCCTGTGTATTTTGATGAAGTTCAGGCTACATCCACACTACTACGTTTACATTTTAAAACCCATAGCTTTTGCTACGTTAACACTGAGCGCCCACGCTACTCCGAAGTTTTAGAGCATCGAAAACAAAGGAGTTTAAAAACGCTACAGAAGCCGGGTAAATTTGAAAACTCCGGGGTTACCTCGTAGTGTGGACAGGCGCAACCGCATAAGTTTTAAAACGATGACGTAGACGCCCACGTTGGCTACTTGATTGGGTCTTAGCAATCACGACGTGTCCTTCCCTGATTCGTCACGTGACCCTTTGCCGGAAGAAAACAAACAACAGCCTTGATTATCGATCAACTACCAGGTCAATTCAACATGGATAACGGATTACAGGCGTTGCTGACCTTGTTGTTTGTACTAGCAGCTGTTGTGTAGTTAAATTCTGCATTTTATAATGAGCTGCAGTTATTGGAGCGGTTAGCGAGCGGCGTGTCTAGTGGCGTTATCAGCCCTACGGAGCGGATGTTTGAAGTCACGGTTTGCGGCTTTGGGGAGGGCGATGGACACAAATTGGAGGACTTTACTTTTCTTAATAAAGCTTTTTTTGTTCTGCACAGCTATTGTGAAGTCTACACAGAAACTGTAAACAAATAAAAGCATAAATGCTCTCGAGTACGACAGGGACTTCAGCAACCCGGCAGAGCTACGAGTCAGAAGAGACAACAACGAAACAGAGGAAACAAGTGAGAGAGAGAGAGGCGTGTAGAACTTTTTTTTTAACCTATAATCTAGTAAACTTTGATTTGTAAGTGTTCATTTTAAAAACTACATTTTGTGTGTGTGAGACATAGATATGATAGAGCAAGACCTGCAGCCTTGTAACTAAGTCTGACAAACAAAAAAAATCTAAAACTTTCCATGAAATCTGTCGGAGTGTATAGAGGAAGATTTTAGAGCAAGATCTAAAGTATCAAACACTTCCTTTTAAAGGCTACTGTAATACTCTGTTGTATTTTCTGCAACCAAGCAACCAATCTACTTTCTGTTGACACCGACACCCGCATGCCCAGTATACGTGAATAGTCATGTGATATTCGTTTTCAAGCATGTTAGAATGGACGGAAATCATTCCGTAAACGATGCTGTAAGGCCTGCGTGGACGGAGATCATTTTTGTTTTAAAACCCCTGTTTTAAACAAAAACGTAGTAGTGAGAATGAATCCTCAGAGTGGTATGAGGTTCAGGCTTCATTAATAATTCAGCCAGGGAGCGATGACCTGGTGCAGTGATGAGAGGAGCACTGACAGGACAAGCGTATGGGTTTACCTTTGGTAAGGGCCAGTTCACCCACATCCCACAAAAACACATATTGTTCAGTTGACTAAGACGCTTCGCAAGCCTACATTTTATTTTTTAATAAGGCTTTCCTAACCTTGGTGGAGTAGAAACCATATCAAAGTATATTTAAGAAATTATTATTTTTCATATCTTAATTGCAGTCGTAGTTCTGTCCCGTAGTTTCTGGAACAGGACTTTTCTAAGAGCCACGTACTAAAATATATTAAGTAAATTATATAGTAAATATAGGATTTCCCTGAATTTGTATTTAACATATCCAATTAACTCGCTAGTCCGTACCACACCACCCTGTCTGAAATGATGTGAAGTTTCTAGACACATTTCATAGCAACATGATGGTAACAAAAGAAGCTGAATATGTTGCAATCTATAAAGTATATTTTTTAAGTGTGCGAGCACAAACCTAGGAAAAAGGGCACAGTCAGCAGTATGTTGTTTGATTTTTACAACTCTTTGAAAAAAGTGAGGTGTAATGTAGCCGCATTAAGAAGCTCATGGATATTGCCTTTTTATTTGAAGGACAATTATATTTGCATCATGTTTAATCTCCCACCTCTAAACTTAATCAATCCTTACGTTGATGGGTTTGTGGAATAGAAAAGCAGCAGAATAGGTCTCATTTATCATAATTCATCTGTCAAGTATAATGGAATTTTCCTGCAATGTAATAGTCCCTGTTCTTATCAACACTTTGTCCATGCAATAACCCATTTGTATGCAAGTCTTGTCTGAGAAAACAAAAGTCAACTCTGTTGGTGTGTAAAGTGTATTTCACACAGTAATACCTGTGCATCAAATACAGCACGGAGCTGATGGTGAGGCGATGAACTTACTTGCAATGTGTATATTATGATTATAGTGTGATTATAGTCATATTTAATAAACAAATAAACCATTATTAAACAAATGAACACATGTGAAGAAATCAGGAGTCTAAGGAGAGTATTTGTTTTGGACATCTGGGGACATTTGGCAAGATTTCTTCCAATTAAAAATTAAAACCCTGGAAATTGTAGTTTGACAAAATAAGCGTAACTAAAGGTCCATTTCCTCAATTCTCCCAGGGCTTTATACAGTACATCATGGTATTAATCAGAAGACGTTACGTACTTAGATCACATGATGAGAACAGAGTCATCTGTGACAACTGAACAAACTGGGAAAAGCTAGTGTGTGGACCTTGAGTTGAGATAATTTTGTCGAACTATCTATGGTATTATTTCAATTTACAAGAAACACATACTCTGTTAAATACTCTTTTGATTCTTAACCTGTCTTTCACAAAACAGTACAACAGGCTTACCTTGGGCTCCATGGAAATAAAACTATGGCGACCACGGCTTGACAGAGTCGACCTCTTGATGGTCCGGCTATGGAAGAAGTGATAGTGGTCTTTGAGATCCCCAATCTGCAAAACACATGTACAGACTTAAGAAACGTATTTATTCATTCCGTAACCCTTTCTACCTCAACAAAGTGCTGGAGAAAATTCAATATCCCATTATCTTTTACCAAATACCTCAATATTGCAACAATATTGTAGGTTTGACCATTCATGCTTTCGCTAAATATTTCACAATAAGATTTTTAATAAATAATTATCAGTAATGAGTATATAATGACTAAGTGGGTAAAGTCAAAGGATAGAACAGCTAAAACAGTCTCATAAGTTCAGAAAACTAAGTCACTAAAAATAAAAAAAATTATGATATATTATGATATTGCAATGTCCAAAATCTAAGTTGATGTCTAGTCTCATATCACAAAATCAATATAATATTGATATATTGCCCAACCTTACCTCAACATAATTCATTAGTGCATACACATTTTTTTTTATTCTGCAACAGTGATCATGAGTAACTGATCTGGCATATTTATTCTTGTAGTTGGCATTTCACAGTTGAAATAGATGGACACACAAACTGTCATCAAACACATCATACATACACACGACAAGAGTTTATCACAGTATTCAACGAATACGGTAAACTCCTATTGAGAGTGACCGAGTGCTTTAAAAGTACTTTTTGAGAAGTTCCTTTTCTTAAAGTAGTAAAGTTACAGTTTTCTATGTCGTCATGTTAAATCCCTGTTTTTTCTATATAAAAACTAAGTTTTGTTGAGTTCTTAAAACAGTCAGAGAAAAAGAAAGGAATAGGGACTACAAGGTGAGACGGAAAAGGCGGACAAGTCTAACAAAAACAGACAAGGAGACACAAAAGACAGAAAGGGAAGTCTTGAAAGTCACACAAATGTACAAACAGACAAAGACTTTGAGTGACAGAGACATGAGGACAGAGGATCCGCAGACAGATAACGATAGGCAGTCGGCCAGCTGCATGACGGTGATTAGTTTTAATAATTGATAAAGACCATACAATCTCTCAGATGTACCCTGTCATGGCTGCCAAGGGTCCTGTGGTGCGTCACTGATCCATGGCTGAGCTCCACCGCCACAGAACCCATTAGATCAGCTTTCAGCGCAATGCTCATGCACAAACATACATCGTCCAACTTCCAGACTGACAAAATGAGAAACAAGAAAGTGCCAAAAGGCCTTGCTGGATCACTTTTCAGCAAACACCAAACATTAGTGTAACACACAGCACAAATGAGATGTCTTGGGTAATCAGGTTTAAAAGCATTCTACATAAATGGTGACAAAATGTGCTCCCATAATGAGCAGCTACCACTTTGGATGCGTCTCATAGTGTAAACAGGTCTCAACATATCATGCCTCCACTGCCTATTTAATCTACCCAACATCTGCACTGCCATTAGCAGGCCACCCTTCTAGGAGTGTCTGCAAATGGGAGCTGTTGGAAAAGCTCTACACCTCGAATAAAAAAACCTTAAGCCCAGGTCTAGACTTCTGCTGCACTGCTCTTTTTAAAGCCATCTACAGTCTTTCTTTGGATCAAATCACCCATTTATTCCAATTAAAGTGACATTTGGAAATTAACAGCCTTGATGGTAGCTTCAACACCTCCTCGGGTCACTACATCTCGCTTTCAATGTGCAGTTTCTTAAACTATTGGCTTGAGTTGTGATTGCCATGACAACATGTGATCACATGGACATGCATCAGGTTATATAGTCTATTTAACTTTCATTATGATGCAATAACCGACATAGTGAATCACCTGTTCAGCATAACCTTTGGTTACTGGAAATTATGTCGTAACAAATTTGTGAGGCGAAACCACCTGCACTTCAGTGATTCATGACGTCTTGCATCGTAGACTTTTTGACTGGCTGCATCAACACTTCTATGTCACTTGATGCAAAGTCCTGCCAGGAATCGCTAAAAGGTGATAAAAACTTTTTCTCATGGAAATGATTCTGATTGTGTCATAGCTGGGTCAGACTACCAAACTTGAAGGTCAAGTTTTGCCTGAATAAGTGTGGTACAGATACGTGCATGCTGTCTGCATTTAACAAAAGGACAAAGGACGGGCATCAGACAAGAAGATGAGAGCTCACATGCACTTCAAGATCCTGCAATTGCTAAAGAAATCTGTCAGCAGTACGAATGGAATAACAATATATGTTTTCTAACTTATTGCTACATGGTGCAGATGATGTAGTCCCTTTACAGCTACATTGTTAAAGTAACAGCAATGATAATAATACAATATATATTTCACTTCACTTGTATTCCCATAACCTTTACCTCAACTGGCCCAGGATAATAATTAAAATCTTCAACTCAGGCTTGTTCTACAAACCAAAAAGTATAATAAATAAAATACTGAATGTTTTACTAGTCATCGAAGACACTGGATGACTAGCTTGGATAAAAATTATCAGCATGAATGGTATTTTCCAAAAACAACACCCTGTTGGCCTGATGCCTTTAAGCACTGATTTTTCAGTGCAACCTGCTTAAATAATCGTATAACTTGTTATTGATGCAACCGCCTCCTGTCCAAGTCTGGCTACATCATCCCCCTCCCTCTCAATGGCTCCAACTCCTCTCAAATCTCTTCAAAACACCAGTTTGAACAGATATCCACGTCTAGGGTCTTGTCAGCTGATTTAGACCCAATTTGGGCCACTGTCTTAGTCTGGGAAGGGGGCTCCATGGTTAAGAGGATTACCCAGAATTCCCCAACGAGGTGCTCTCTCACTCCATGCCAACTCTTTTCATCCATCCGTCCATCTATCGTCCCTTCTTTCGCTCCCTCCTCCCTCCATCTCCCAGTGTGTGTTATCTTTGTCTGTTCTCCTCTTTCCACCCCTGTCAAGAAGACTATATTGTCCCTCTGTCACATGTTTTCCATACCCATCCCCCTTTTCCTCTCTCTAACTACTTTGCTTCCCTTCAAAACATGAAACCTCCTCTCTTCTAGCAGTCATATCCCCAAATCATTTATCACAAGCAAGCACATCCAAGCAAGTTTACTTGAATTGAAAAAACACTTGTATCTCTTTGTAATCTACAGTAGCGTCAAACTGAAAACAAACTTGCAATAAGTCATCCTACTTATGTTTAATTGTATTCAACATATACATCAGCGCACCACTGATATTAGAGGGAGGGGGTTGATAATGGGGATGTCAAAGTTCACATTAGGAAACCAGAGTGTGCTGTTATCTCTCCCATGGGAGCGGCTTTCAGCTGACCCCAAAACCAGGAAGTGAAGTAAAACTCTTGTCTATGAGGTGTCAAAGTCCAATGAACGCTCCATATTGACATGGAAATTAGGGCGAATGGTGGGGGTCGAGGGCGACACTGCACTCCACAGGGGAATTCCTATGGGGGGCTGGTATGGAAAGGGGGGGAGGACTCCACACATTAGTTCCCGTCAAAGAGAGGGGATAAACGAGGCCATTAAGGCCTGCTCTCTGGGGAGTATAGTGGGTGGGCGGGCTGGATAAGGCGAAGAGGAAAGAGGGGGGGGGGTTCAATAGCTGTTGACTAGGCTACCCCACAACAACCTGTCAGAATGCCCCCCTGTTCCACGCTGTCTTCACGTCGAGCACTGGCAAGTGCAGGCTTGAACTACCCACGCATTTCAGTCACAATACTCTTAAGTATGTGTGGGGTCCATGTTTGTGTGGCCTATTTTTTTTGCCCACAAAGGACACAGGATTTCCCTTTAAACATTGTCAAAACACATTTTAAGTGACCAATTAAACCCCTCCTCTTGGACCTGTGCAGACTTCTGTTGATTGATAAAATTACATCATGTGAAGAGAGACAGACAAATCTCACACAAGTGTTTCCCTTCTCTGTATGTGTTTTGTTTTTTACAGCGGTGGTAGGGATCTATTTTAGACTTTGCTAAGCATTGGTCCCTACATTGGACAACAAATATCAGATCTAATGAAAATGGCTTCTTACACTGTAGAAGTGTGCATTGGTGATTTAATTAAAAAACATACGCTTTAAAATATTGACCTTTAAAAAAAAAAATGCACGCCTTTCTAGTGAAATATGACGTGCCTATTTAAACATTTTCTCTTGTATTGGTGAGTCAGCCTTACTCAAGAGACCCAGAGAAAACACAACCCATTCTGTCAATTTGTGACTAATGGAGTACTTTACATAAAAAGTATGGGAGCATCGACTCAAGAATGTATCCGAAGTGTAAGTTAATGTTGCCAAGTCAAGCATTGACCAGTCAGGGGAGGTTTTGCACAACAACCGTACAGTATTAAAGAAGCCCAACATGAGAATCAGTTTGACTGGAGATCCTTTGATGTCAATTCCAAGACCACAAAGCCAAACAGCACTAGCTGTCTCACTTGTGTGTCAAAAAGATCAAGCACACGAGACTGCTGTGGCTGTGAGGCTGGCAGTGAGCTCACCAGCTCCAGCCCGCAAAGTGAACATGATCCGCGGAAACACAGAGAGGAGGCACCTGTTGTGCCATCCTGCTCTTGATCTTCTCGATAGGTTTTTTTTTTTTTTCCTGCAGCTTCTCCCTCCTCGTGTGAGACATACAGAGAGCTACAGAAAGAAGCACTGAGTTGGAGAATCACAGAGACGGTTTGGACTTCAAACCATTTAACGTTTGACTTCGTATCGTTTGTCTACTGGTAAATGAATCATAACCACCATGCCATGGCCGACTTTTGGAAGAGTTGTCAAACACAAGAAATGAGGAAAAAAGGCACACATAACAACCAAAAAAAAAAAAAAAAAAAAAAAAAAGAGGCAACCTTTGATGGAGCAATAGGCGACCTACCTGTCCCATGTTCCTATAGCCATATTTATCCGCTATCCGCTCGGCTACATCGGGTCCACCGGCTATCCTGACTGCCCAGTGGTTGGTGTAAATCCGAGCATTGCACGGCGGGGACGCAAAGCTGAGACAGAGCGCCAGGACGCACAGCGAGCTTCTTCTCCAAGCGGCGTTGCGGACCATCTTCCCCCACTTTTAATCCGACTCTTCTCCACCTCCTCCTCCTCAGCCGACCTCAGAACTACCAAACTTCTCTTCTCGCCGAGCAAGGCTCTCATAGAAACCCAACTGTCCAGCCAAAAACAGTTAAAGAGGGAGAATGAGAGGGAGAGAGGGGGAAGGAACGGAGCCCGGGAGAGGAAAAAAAATATACCTTATCCTCAAACCTCTGCCTTCCACATGGGAGAGTTGAAGTTTGCGTTTCGAGTGCCCGCACTGTTTTTTCCACAGTGGAGGAGGAGGAAGTGTTACGTGTATGTGCGCCGTGCGTCTTTGCGCGCGAGTTCGTGTACGTGTGTGCGCGCGGAGCTCCTCAAAGCTGATTTCTCTTCTCCACGAACAACTCGGATGTTGGTCGCTCAGCGCATCGGGCTTTCATGTGGCGAAATGGCTACAGCGCCTCCCCACAAATAACTAGCTGACACTCTGGAGAGTAGAAACAACTGAAGCCGCGGGGTTTCCCTGCCGAGCTCCGCTGGGTCTTAAAGACACTCCACTCAGATCCACCGCTGACCGCCCGCCCGTCCTCCAGACACAGACGGGGGTCAAACTGGGGGCCATGGAGCCACTTGGGGGCAGCTTCAAGGGCTTACTCCTGGAGGGGGCCCTGGGTAAAAATCAAGAATAATTTGCTTAAAAGCAAACTGTATTATATCCCTCTTTAACTATATTAAAGAGGGATTCTTCATTTTGATTGTCACAACGCTCAATTGAACTTCCAAAAGAAGAAACGATCTAAAACAGTTTGTACAGTTAACATGTTCATGTCTATGTGGCTACTTCCAGAGCAAAGAGGCATTGCAACACAAATTACATCAAGTTACAATTATGGTTGAATCTGTAGATTCTGTAGCTTAACCATAACCCTGACCCTGTGTTTAACCCTGACCCTGCTCTTATCCCATTTATCCTGGGCCTAAGGGTTAAAATAGATTCTTCATTTTTTTAGCCTGACTATAAATCAGAAATAATACTGCCAAAGCACTGTGTAAAAGAAGAAAAACATGCTGAGATGATTTAACGATTTGACATCATGAAACACATTCATTTTTAAGAATGTGTGTAGTTTGCTATAAAAACATTTCAATTTATGTAGATGTTTTCAAATAATTATGGCATCGTTCACATTTTGGGGTTTTGAGATGATACCAGTGAGAATGTGTTGCTTCCAAGAGTGTGTTTGTATCTTACAGAATAATCCTTTTTTTTTTTTTTTTCTTTTTTTTTATACAGACAGCAGAGCTGGGTTCTAACCATCAACAACCATGTATGCGCTCAGTGAGTGACTGAGTTGTTTATATGTTTGCTAGTGTGCCACATTTTAATAGCTGATACGAACTGCGGCACATGAAAAGCAGTGGTGTTTTGCTCCCTGAAATGTAATAAGTCCACGAGTTAACAAGTGGATGCATTACATTTTGGATACTGCTCCCCGTCCCACATCTTGAAATCTGCTGTTGAATGCAAGCCTTGTCAGTCTCCTGGGCAATATTTACATAGACATACCAATGTAAAGGTAAACCATGACCTCTACCTCAGTAACCATCCAATGGGAAACAACCACAGAAAACAAACTATTATATATATTTTTTTAAAACATTAAATTGTTCTTGATGATTTCAACCGCATTCATTTATTGATTATTTTCATTGTTGTGACAATCATGATTTATGGTTCAAAGTGTGTATAAATCTTAGACATGAGCGGAACTCAAGTGTGTTTAACACACTCATGTAGTAACCAACCTCACAGATAACCTCACTGTTTGCCTGGGTTATACATCCACCACTGCCATGCAGGCCTTCTGCCCTTCATAGCGACTTTACTGCATATTCCCCCTGAATCAGTGAAGCTCTAGATGTCATGCCCCTCATCGCAACACAGGTCACAGCTGACTAAACGCTGTCATTATGGAATGTGCCTGGTATTATCTGCAGTTGAGTCTTTCATTCAAGGCCTTTGTTGATTGATGGGTTTTTGTTTTGCAGCAGTTTCCCGGGGATGTCTCTGTGCACAGCAAAAACTCTGTTCTGCATGGGACACAAGTGAAAATCAGCATAATTGCACTAATTGCAGCCAATTTCTCGCTGAATGGACCCCGCTGTCACATCTCACAACAAGCGGGGGGACAAGAACATCTCATGGTCCCCCAGATGGAGATGAAAGGGAGTAAAGATTAAAAAAAAACCCACCCAGTGATCGTTCTCCATTCAGCCGATTTGAGGGGCTTGTAATTTAAAGGAAAAAGGAGAGGAGACAAAACAGAGCAGAAATTGATTTGAGAATCCAAATCAAGTACCCAGGTCACGAGGCCACCTTGAGAACCAGGGCCCCCTGTGTGTCAGCCTCACAGCTCCCCGAGTTTCTCCAGGGAGTGAACCGAGTGAACCCCAACAAAACGTCTTTGTCAACATCTGAGAGCGGATCGGTCAGAAGTGTCAACAAACAGTCTGAGGGGCATTCCTGTGTGCATTCCTGTGCCTCTTCAATGAAATAACAGGGTGCATCCCGTGTTTAGGCGAAACACAACTTTTTAAAAAACTGCACACAACCCTCATGGGACGACACAATAGAAGGCTCCAATTAGAGACTGCAGCCAACAAGCTTTTTTCACTTAGGACACAGCTAATTTGTTCATTCAGTATCAAGCTGCACAATTCTAGGAGAGAACCGCCCACATGATTTTCTCGTCCTATCAAGACTGAGGCGTTATCAAACATGTGGGCCCCTCGTGCATTCAAGAGCATCTTATGGTTACCCATCCACCACTGCTTCTCCACACCTCTCTAGTGTCTCCACCTTTACCCATGACGGCCTTTGCGTTCAATCATTTGCTTTGCTTTCCTTTCCAGATGTTCTCTTTTTTGCCTGCATCTTCTTTTATATAACGGACCTATCTGGTTCCATTCTTTTCTTCAGAGCCGGTCTTTGGGTCAAGTTTTTTAAAATTAATTTAAACTACGCTGCATCTTGACATTACTCCTTTCTTTCCTTCATACCTTTTTGTTCCTTCAGTTTTTTCCTGGGGCGCATCGCTCTCTCTGACCCCCTTAGCTGTATCTCTCACTGGGTGGGGTTCCTGGGAGTAAAGGTTGACCTTTCAACTTCACTTTGACCTTTGACCTTGTAGCTGTAGGCTTCTGCACTTAGGCTACAATAGCACCTGCCACTCACTGACTTTCCATCCTCCCTATTCGACATCTCACCCTCCAGTCACCACCCTTCCCTTCTTTTCTTCACCCTCTCCTTTGTCATCCACATACCAGTGTTAGACAGACTACTCTTGGGGCACACATTACACATTCTGTGGAGAGAGATGGAAGAAGGGGGAGACTGAGAGAGTGGTATAGCTAAGTATCTGCATCTGCGGGAAATGTGAATTTGAATCTACATGATACTCAAACAGTGTGGTAGGGTTTATCAATTAAAATACAATGTTCAAAACAAGTCAAATAATGTGGGATTTGATTATCTCAAGTTTAGGCATTGGCAACATATACTTGTTTGACTGGTTTACATGACATTTAAATGAATGTGTTAATTGCCCAGTTCAATGTCATGCCGTAAAAAATAAGAAGATTAATTTACTATGTACCTGTGAGCTGTGACCCACCTGGTCCTGCGTACGGTACAGACAAAGCAATTGACTTTATACGAAATAGCTATACATTGCCATCTTGTGGTGACTGAGAAGATTACATGATGGAGATTGCAGTTGACAATAATTTCATTAATATCCATTTACACTTTTACAGGTGGAGAAGAATTGCTCTTTATCTGTTCTTCGTCCTTTACATTATTTCCCTGACTATACAATGATTAGAGAAGGTATAACGTTTTAAAAGTGCTAAATTCGCTCGCAGCTAACGGTGCTAACACGTTAACAGTGCAAACAATAGCAACAGTGCTGAAAGTTCGCACCGAAAGGAAGCGGGGTTGAAATAATCCACCAGATGGCGGCAGTGAAGAAAAAAACAATCCACGGTTGGTTTAGCTAAGAGAGGCACGCGCGGCTAATAAACATCGACTCAACTAATTCATCGTGAGTTTTAACATTGTATCGATATGCTCACATATGTTTTTCATTGGCACTGACCGATTCATATTTCTCCCTTTATGGGCCTTCAGATATCCTTGAGATAAATCAAATATTATGCAAAGAACATGTCTAAAACCTTGGTATCATTGGGAATGCATGTGAAATAAGGGTCTAGAAAGTAAAAGTAAAAGTGAATAGGACGGGAGTCCTCATTCAAGCGTTTTTTTCTTCTCACTTTTCAATAGATTCTACGGTATTGAATGGTGGCCTTTAAATAAAATAATTTAAAAAATAAAAAAATTGTAATGAATAAAAAATAAATACTCAACTATCCTGGTGAAATGATCTTGAATAAAATGGTGAAACATCAATACTCACATGAGCAAGGTCAGATTATAAAGCTACATTTCTAAATATAAATGATCCAGTCCTGGAACTGTCTGGATGAGGTGCAGACAAATCCACATCTATTCACCTTTATTGTGCATGACTACATACTTGTCCCATTTTAGTGAATGTGATTGTGTTGAATTACTGTAGGAATTCAACACAATTGCATTCTGCAACTGTTTTGTCTTTTGATATTTAAAGTAAAAGCTGTTGCTATGCTGACTCATGTGCAAAGAAACTAATTAATTAAAATATTGAGTTATTTAAAAAAAGAGTAAACTGTTTAATCTTCCTTTCACTGACTTTGTAGTCAGTTTTTTATTTTATTTATAGCATCATAGAATATGCATTTCATGGGAAAAGGTGTCTTATGGAGCCACCTGCGTCTCACTCAAGCTGGGTCACCATATGGCCAACTGGCTTGAAAGACTATTACAGAGAACACAGTTTTGTCAATCGGAGAACAGAAAATGCTCAATTCAGTTTCAGGGAACTACTTTTCTTTTTTTAAATTCCACACAACTTTGCAAATTTACAGCAGCGCCCTCACACAAGTTAACAATTTGAAATAAAACGATTGCATTATTCAATTAATGAGCTGTTGTGGCACAAATTAAAACAATTTTAATTTTCAACCCATTTGCTTGCACATATCACCATATCCTACAAACCAGTCAACAGGTCACAAGTAGAAACCCACAACTATCAGATAATCGTACGGTCAAAATATAGATCTACTTTAAGACAAGCGATCAGAGGGTATGGGGTAATCAATGCAAATTCATCTCTCTATTGGAATTTCAGTTTTTATTTCATCGTTATCGCATTACCAAACACAAGAGCCCATCCTCTGCAACCTGTCAACCTTAAGTTTGTGCTGGTAATTACCAATTTATTAATCGCAGAAGGTAGAGAATGTGATGTTTTGCAGTTACAGAAACATTTGTTGCAGATTTGGTTAAAGTGCAATATACATTTTTTGGGGAAGTTATGAAATAACTTAAGACGTTTTGTCATCCAATTTTGCTTGGAGAGTTTCATCTATTTCTGATTTAATTTCAGTAATTACTGATGAAAATCTTTTTGGCTCCGATGACAAATCGTTTTTATCTGTTTTACATGATCATCATAGTGATGGTTTCTATGTAACCACATGCAATACAGTAATTTGGATAAATATGAGTTACATTTTTCTTCAGGTCAATTTTTTTCGTTTCAAACTTTTCTGGACGACTGAAAACATTGGGCAGGAGTCAACCTATGATGGGGAGTATCTGCGCCAAGTTTCTGTAGAATTATTTGCCATCTCTGACATTGGATAATTAAACCAGAAAACTTAGGTCTGAACATCCAAAAGTCTAAGAAAACCTATGTGAAAACATAAGCACACACACACACAAATACAAAAACACCTCAGTCAAGTCAAATTTCCAACTGCTCAGAACTTTTATTTCGAGGGAAATCAGGGTTAAAAATAAAATTAAAATATAAAATTTAGATGGGCAAATCTGTCTTTAAAGGTAAGGGGTTGACACAAGGAGAGTCGGCAGCGCTCCAGAACAAGGGAGGGAGTCGGGAGGGGGAAAAACGGGAAGCTACAAAATTAAGTTTGGGGGATGAGCCTGGTCATTCAGGAAGTTATGTATAAAAAAAGAAAAAAGACAAAACAGATGCAATTAGTTATTATAAACCCCACCCCCATCTGAAATGTCCTCATTCGCAATCAGTGCTATAGCTCTCTCCTTTTCTGGTTTCTTACAGGAGGTTTTAGATAATTTCTATTACTCACTCTCACCATTATTATCTCATTCTGTCTTAATGTAACATCTTTTCCTGCAGTTTTGAAAAAAGTAAACAAAAAGTCCTTCAAAAATAAAATGCAGCAACCACATTTCATGTTCTACTATTACATATACAGTATATATATATATAAATACATACATAAATATCTTACATGTACAACCAATTTTGAAAAGGGAGGGAAGAGAGAACCCAAAAGACTTGAGGATGAGGACTAGTGGAGGTGGGGGAGCAGGGCGAGGAGGCCCAGGGTTGCTCATTGTGAAGGTAGTGTGTCTTTTTTTGTTTTAGCTTTACACGCGCGCGCACACACACACAGCCTTTTGGGAGTGAGGATTGGGAAGCATTCCTCAGTTGGCCCAGTAGGGGGAGCTGCCATAGCTGGACTTGCTGCCTTGGGTCTTCTGCTGCATGCTGCTGGACTGATTGCGCTGACCAGGACCACCCTGCAGAGAAAGAAAAAAGTCTAGTAAGTCACTAATGTTTAAAACAATCATCTACCTAACAGGTTTATTTTAAATATTCATGAAGTTTATTAGCCCTTTCCAGCAGTGGGAACGTTATCAGGAACCTTTTGAGGGGCTCAACTTCACCAGCACAACCCGCAGGTACCTACAGATCCAGTTTTGGTCCCTGTGATGTGGTTCAAGCCCCTCAAAAATATCTGTTCCCTAGGAAGTATTGAGGGCCCAATAACCATCAGGGTGAAGCTTGCAGTGTTAACTGCTAAGAAAATTATTGTAAGTGCCTGACTTTTTGGTTCTTGGGGCAAAACGTTCCTTGGACTATTTATTAAAAAAGGCCTATCAAGTTGCTGAACATTACAGGCAGCATGCAGGTTAATGCACAGGAGCAGTCTTATTTGTTTGCCCACCTATATCAGCTGATGAGGTCACAGCTATTCAGAAAACATAGGTGTCAAATGAAATAGATAAAGCGACAGAATAACACTTCAATGATGCAAACTTATGTGGGCAGAATGCGATGTCTGCAAAGAATTCAGTTTACCGGTCCGTCCTGTGTGAGGTGATGGTGCAGCAGCTGAGAGTGGGGCTGTTGGTGCGGTGGAAGGATGTGCAGGAAGGGAGTAGGGGCATAGCCAGGAGCACCCCCTGGGTTCAGGGGCCCTGTTCCCCCCAGTGCTGAAGGCAGGCTGAAGGGAGGCGGTGTCCCCGTGTGGAAGCCCTGCTTATCAAATGACTGGGGATAACCAAGAGAAGACACAAGAGCTTAAAATTGTGAATACAGGCCAACTTGATTAAGTACATGCATGTAAAACTGGTTTAGAAGTAAAATGCCAATTTTATTTAGCTTTCAATAAATATATTTTACCAACGCAAACATGTTCCTGTATCCAAATCTAATATACAACTTAAGTTAATGGGCTACTCAAGGTGCTGTGCCGTTTATGTGCAGACATTTTCCAGTTTTGATTGAGAAATATTGGCAGAAAAGGTTCCTCACTGTTATCATAAGACTATTATTATCTAACAAGCAGAGGCATTGAGCCAACAGGACATCAAGTCACTTACTTGAGTTTTGCTGTAGATTGAGCCTCCCATGTCAGGTACTCCTCCACTGGAACCTGACCCTGACAGTCCTGGTGCTGAGACGAGAAGGAAGAGGAGAGAATAGGAAAGAGGTAAAGAAAAAAAAGATTGGAATGGAAGAGGGAAGGGAAGGGAAGAAAGCAAAAAAAAGGAGAGAAGAAAACAACAGAAGGAAAAGCAAAGGAGTTAAGGGAGAAGAAGCACAACTGTGTCACTTCACTGATGATTGAATATCAAGCACTGAATGTCCATTTCCACTGTTAGTAGGAGGGGGGCCAGCCAGTAGGAGGAAGCATATTAAGTGAGGAGGTGCATATTTCTCACTTTGTCACCCTATTCACTTATTTTATGTGCACTTCAAAGTGCAATCACACATGTGCAAATACACACCGTTCTCCAGAACACTCTGGACTGTAGAATCATCTGCAATTGTGAGTACATCTGTTTCTCCCACAGGGAAATGCCCGCTGACTTTGACTGTGTGTTGTTAGAGTGTGCGCACATGTGTTGTGTGTGTACCTTTCCCTGGGCCGCTGCCCGCTGACTTCGCCTGTGACTGGGCAGAGCCTCCGTACCCTCCCTTACTGTACTCCCCACCGTGGGCTTGAGACAGGTCATCAAAGGCTGAAGGAGGAGGAGGAGGAGCACAGAAAAAAGAGAGGAGGCACAGCGAGCAAAGGAGAAAGAGAGGTGGGGTAGGAAGAAAAAGACAGGAAACGGATAACGTGTAGGAGAAGAATAAGACGAGGAAAGAGGATGGGAGGAGAAAAGAGAGGGGGGCAGGGGAGAGAGAGGCAGTAAGGTAACCTGACTAAAACGGCAGCTGTGTCTATATTGAGCCGTGTCCAACTTCAGCAGGGGGTTTGAGCTATGCATGCAGCACAAGCAAAAAACACAGGCCTGATTCCACACGCACATGCAGCATTTGGTGTACATGTTTAAAGTGTAGGAAATCTACTTCTCTTTTGCCTCCCTCAACACACTCCACATCTCATTTATGCAGAGGTCTATGTACACACAGACCTCTCTACGTCCCAATACATGTACTCTTAAAGAACTGTTACTAATATGGATTAGAAAGTCATTCCTGCAGAACTCTTCAACTTCTACAAGACAGCTGGCTTGTGTACTTTTGAGCATCAAGCACGTCAGAAAGAACTGACTGACTAGTTATGGGGACATTCGTGGGTTATCTGGCCAAACTGTTGGAGTTGAAGTAACCTTCTCGGCTACTTTTCGTGGCAAGTTGCTGTGACAATTTGTGGTACCGTGATAGTTTGGCTGTATTTATAATTTAAGATAAACCAGTGTTGTCATAGTTCATAGTCAATTCAATAGCTGAATTAAAGCTACTGAATATAATCTTCACATGGAAACTTTTTATCATTTGACAGAGACTTCTTGTTTTGCCCTGGTCTTACCTGTGCCATATGCATGCTGTCCATAACTGGGCTGATGCTGTTGGTGATACTGATTGGAAGGGTTGGCCAGTCCCATTGCAGGTTGCTTTGCCGAAGCAGGAGGCACAAAGACGGTGGGGCCGTACTGGAAAGCAGAGGGAACCCCCGGCACACCAGCGTAGTACGGCAGACCTGTAAAATTGGACGTTAAAAAAATAATCCAGTGCAATGAAAGCAGATCGCTAGGCAACTGTATTTAAGCAACAACGATGAAAAGGGCTCTTTTGTGCAGAACAGGCACGGTTATATTAATACATTCTACACAAATCGACTTTGTGTCTACAGCAACAGTTATGTAAAATCACTTACTCGTGTTTAATATCTTTTAGAAATTTGTACATTTTAAGAATCCTCTTCTTTTTTAGCTCAAGTACTCTTGACATATTTCAACAGAGTCCCTGGTAACATTTAAACAAGAAGCAAAAAATAACGAGAGAGAAGATGGTAGCTTGGAATTTGCATTCGGAGTAAATGCTAAGTTCGTGAACTTTGGACAACATCCCCATCATTAAACATAATTTAACTTTTCCATACCAGTGTATCCGTAGCCAGGGGGCAGAGGGGGATTGAGGAAGGCCTGGTTCTGCGCTTGCTGACCCTGACCCTGTGTTCCTGCCTGTGGGGCCTGCTGGGGCTGTGACTGCACCCCGGCTGTAGACATGCTGGTTGGGGGAGCTGGAGATGACGAATCATTCCTGCCAAACTTTGTCGCTTCACCTGGACAGAAAATGAACGCAGAGAAGACAAAACTGAAGTTGAAAAAAAATACATCTAAAATAATTTTGGCTGTCTATTTAACAGTTCAGCAAGATCTCCAGGTTGATCTAATCAATTATGCCGAAGTGCAAAATTGACAGCCACGAATTAAATGAAAAGTGGTATAAACAGATAGATGTGTAGTTTCATGAAACAAAGTAATTGTGACAATTGCTCAGTGTCAGCCAACAGACATAATGCAGTAGACATATCAACTCAGCAACTAAACATGTCACTTACCAGAATATGGATTATTAGCCATGCTCTCTCTTCCAGGCATAGTTGGTGTAGTACCAGGGAATGTTATACCATAATAATCCTGTGTAGAAAGAGAGAAAAAAATGTAATGCCAAATGTAACCCTCCACATTTCGTTGCCCTTTCCATACATCTCAGACTGCTACTTTTGGAATTTTGTGATATTGCCAGAGAGGATACACATTATGTGTTGTTACTTTAATAAAAAAAAAGTAGCAGGAATGTAACATACAGGGAAACACATTTGAAAGCCCATCACTGATTTACCAAAATACTAGAATCACAGTAATATGCAGCAGGGTACAGGGAGGAATAAGACTTACCATAGGAAGGCGAGACTGCAGCATTTGCAAGTCTTCGTATCCATAGAGCTGCTGTTGAAATAATAATGGAGAAAAGATCGGTGATAATTAAGTACAACTTTGAAATCACTGTTGCCTGCAAACTCAACTTTAGTTTTATGCTTCACCCATTTTAAGATTCTACTCAGCTTCAGTCAGTGTCTCAGTGCGTTTCATAGTTGTCATGTTTGATCAGAACCTACTAAAACACAATCATCATCAACACTGAGAATCTATAGAATAAGGAGTGGACTCACTGCCATAATTGTTCAATTCAATGTATCCACTAATGGTAAATACAGGGCTCTTTTTTTATACGTATGAAATCTTAATATTTGGCATGCTAATTTAGAATACATTTTTCTGACCAATAGTTGACCCTTGATAACCGATCATTAACGGTTAAACGACTAGATTAGTGCCTTGCATACAGGAGTGCTGTGGTTGAAGTGCCTAACAAGCTTAATCTGGACACACACCATTTGTCAATGAATACATGCTACAACTCCTCACAACCAAGCTAAGCTCCAGATCTTGCTTGCCATCTGCTGAGTTCGCCCCTAAACTAGCATCAATTTTGGTCTAATCTCATTTAAGGTGGGCTTACTTTTAAGGTGGTCCTTCAATTCTCATTTTAGTGACACGCCTCTCCTCAGAGGCTTGCTCAGCTTTTTAACGGCTTAACTGATTGCACTAATCGGTTAAAATTCTCATCGGTTAACTGTTAAATATTAACATCCTTATTTCAAAACAGATGGTTGACAGAATCAAATTGTATTTAAATATTTTTTTAAAGTGTATAGTTACCGGGTAAGCAGGGAGCAGTCCACCAGGGCCCATGATGTACTGGTTGGCCAGGAGAGGTGGCACTCCTTGAGCCAAGTTGGGAGGAGCTTTACCTGGCAAAGAGGATACATATTTTTGACATGACATCATATATGGACATTAATTAAGTTATTATTTTGTAGTTTACATTTGTACATAACTTTGTTAAATTTGTATAGATCTGTATGTTCTTAGTTGAGTGTCAAAGCAAATTGATTACAAGAGGAATTGACCGTCGCTATGCCCCGCCCCTCGATGCAACTGTCAAACTGAGAGCTACCACAGAGCCCACAGTGTTACTTACTGCACTACCTGCATACATGTTATCTGACTTTTGGAAAAACCAAACCACCCCATCACCTGGCGATTGAGACAAAAGACAGAGATTAAGGAATAACACTGTTTCTGAAGCCAGGTAGGCCTCTATTCACTGTTACAATCATTAAAAACCAAAAGCAGAACGTGTATACATTCAGTATGCCTTCAGTAGCTTGCATAGCACTAAAGTGCTAACGCTAGTTAATGCTGTGCTAACATACTCTGCTACGTTTAGCTCCACAGGTTTTAACATAGAAACAAAACGTTTCACCGACTTATGTCTCCTTCCAACCTCTGTGGGTAACACGTAGCACTATTACACAACGTCTAACCAGGACTACCTCGAAAACCACAGACCCAGCCAGAAAATGAACAAAGTCTGATGAGTCTATGGAGCAGAGTCGTATAGTTGTCAGACCCTGGTCTATGGCCTATGCTATCAGTGCTCAGTCTGAATCAGAGGGGCTGGACTTAGCGGAGGGTCAATTGTATTTTAATATGATATAATCTATTATTTCAAAGAATCTTCTGTAAATGAGTTCCTGTGTTATGGTGATGTGATTCCTGTGTCAACCTATGAGCCTACCAGAAGTGGTGGTGAGCAGGGGTGCCGTGCGGCTGCCTGCAGCTGAGAGTGTTGCATTTGTGCCATTGGGAGTTAGTCCAGGTGCTCCAGATGGGTGCAGACCATTGGTGATTGAGCTGCTAACAGCCAGGGGAGCTGAAGGACTTGAATCGACAGCTTGGCTGGGCGACGATGAAAAGGCATGGAGGTTGCCACTACTATTGTGCTCCACATTACTTATCTGGTGTTAACAGGACAAGAGTAGAAAGGGTGTGTGAGAAGAGAAGCAGCAACTATTTTGTAGGTATGTTTTTCTCAAAGCATCAGAGATTAGCAGAGAAGAAAGTCCTGCCCTCAAACAACCCAACTGTACAATATTAAGTGTCTAGATTTTTCAGCAAATATGCACTGCAGAGTAACGTTATATTAAACTTGTGTCTGTATGAAAGCATGTACACACTTACCGTGAGGGAGGAGCTTGTGGCAAGAGCAGATCCCGTTGAGTGAGTACTGGTCACATGACTAGGGAGAGTAAAATTATTCTGTCAGCCTGATTAAATCTGATAAAGCGAAGTTCTTTATCAAGGAAACATGAGCAAGAGAATGGGAGATTCAGTGAAATATATTTCCACATAAAAGGTTTAGGATATGTGCTTGTAAGCATCATTATCTCCAGACAATTATATTATATAAAAGTTATATTTGAAGCATCCCTTACCTGCTGAGCGAGGGGATGGATGTTGAGTGGGAAGGTGTGACTGCAGGGGAGGGGATGTGGTGGCCAGTGTCACTCGTCATAACGGGAGACTCAATTTTGATTGTTCTAGACGATGACGTAGCTGTTATAAAAAGAAAAATAAGAAAGGATTTTGGTGTAAATCTTTTTGTGTTGATGCTACAAACTGTTCAGAATAAAAGAATGAAATACAATAAATAAAACAAAGTTGGACAAGGCGGATGGCTTGAGTGCATCTTAGTCTTTATCAAACCTCATCGATTTTCACTGAAAGGACTCTTTCCACATATTGGACTTGATTGGCCACTCCAGTTGCTGAGTGTACTTACTGTCCTGTGTGCTCTGTGTCTTCATGCCACTGTAGCCATTCTATGAGAGGAGGAAATTATCAAAGTCTTAGCATTCAGCTTTTTGTCAGGTATTAAGCAGAGATTGAGATTTAAAAAAAAAAAAAAACTGAAATCAGCAGTAGTTAATATCCTTTTCATTTGGGTCACTTATGTATACACAGATAACAGATTTATCCTCACCGTGAGAGCAGCAGCTGAGGAGACATCTTTGGTCTGAGAGAAGCCAAGATGAGGTGGCAGGGACCTTTGACCACTGCTCTCCACACGGCTGGCTGCAGAAGGGGCTGTAGAAGAGGGTGGTGCGGCTGCACTGGGAAGACCCATGGAGGGAGAGGGCGTGGCACTGGGTAAGCCCAAGGATGGTGAGGGGAAGTTGGGATCTGATACAGCTAATGGTAAGGTGGGTAAGCTGCTCATGTGTTCGCTGTTCACAGGACAGAGAGAAAGGAAGATGGGGAAAGATGAACATTCAGAGAATGTTTCAGAAGTAGAGGCGGCATATATTATTACTGGCTTAATTTGAAACAAACCAGGAATTTCTAGCTGTAGTTAAGCTAAAATACAGACATTATCCTCCAAACCCTTTCATCCCATCAATAATGGTTTGCTCATAGATGGTCTGTGATTTCAATGGATCAAGATTTCATGCTGAAACATCAACAAATCTATGCCTTACACCCCAACTCAAAACAACTCCCCCATGCGCTCTCACACACCTCACAGATCCTGGCTTGGAGAACAGGCTGCTCTGTTGCTGCTGTGTAGAAACAACAGTAGGAACAGGCATGGATACTGGAGCTGCTGGAGCTGGACCCTGAGTCGGGGCTTGTTCCCTGACCGGCTCCGTCTGTGCCATGTCTGCCGTTCCACTACCAGCCTCAGACCCAAAGTCAAGAGCCCCAAACTGAACATTCAGGCCAAGTATATCTGCTGAGCCCGGCATCTCCACTGCTGACGACGGGATCTGAGTAGACAAAGATACATTTACCAAATTATGGACAAATTCCAGGATAAGCCATGTTTTACAATCGATTCCATTAAAAATATCAAATTCTGTGATTCCATCCGTGTTTTGCACATCACTGAAATCATCGGGTCCTACACATAGCCAGTCAGCTGTTTGTGTTGTCAAGTATGTGAGAACAGATACATTATTGGAGACTCTCAGTTCCTACCATGTCCTGCAAGTAACATTGTTCTTTTGTTATTTTTGCATTGAGGTTATCACACTTGTTTTGTCTGATAAAAGGGTTCAGATATCAGAAGAGCTTACCTTTGAGGAAGGAGGTACTCTGCGTCTCTGTGTCTTTAGCTGCCGCTGAGGGGGGTCTGTGACAGAATGCTCCATACATGTCAACTTCCCTCCTGGAGAAGCTCCATCTCTTAAAGGGGGGACGGAGGACTCGTGACCTGTAGGAGATTGACTGTCATTAGGAGGATCAAAATAATTGTCAGAGGAAGACATGATGACAATGGAAACATTGCCATGATCTTACAGCACAGATACTGAATAGCTACAGATAATGTTCCCACTACTCATTTCTATTGCAGAAAATGCAACACCTAAACCATATTGTGTGCCCTTAATATCGTCTTTTTTTCCATGCGTGTTGCAGTCCACAAACAAGACAGAAGGAACATTTAAGCAATTGTGGTTATTGAACAGCTCAGGGGTCATGAAGAACAATCTACTACTGCTGGTATTCTTATCCATATATCAACATTCAACAATAACAATAATAAGTTGAGTTGCAGCTCTAGTGGCAAGTGGAATTCAAAGCAAACCATCACACCTTTAATATAAAGATGCACCAATTGCAATTTTCTTGGCTGATTTTGATATATTAAAAGTCTGACTTGCTGATTCCGATTTTCATTCTTAGAACTATAATTAACAGCAAGGCTCCACTAACTTTTACACCACTGTCCACACCACAAAAAAATGTAAACGTCCCAAAGTCAGTGTAAACTGGCAAATATTCTAAATACCCTCGACGTTGACGTTGTCATCAATAGTGGTTATTTGCATAAATCATATAATTTAAATGATTAGGAAATACTTACTTTGATTAAATAAATAAACCTTAGCATCAGTAGTTTTGAATCATGTATTAAAACCTACAACTTTAGTGTTAGTAAGTCATAATTACCTCTCTAATATCCGTTTCATTGCTGTGAAAACATCTTCAAAACAACTGTATACATTTAAATTTCTCTTTAAAAACTACATTTTGTGTGTGTGTGTGTGTGTGTGTGTGTGTGTGCTGTCAGTACAGCTACGTGCAAAACGTAAAACTATCATGTGGGGGCACATACGTATAGTGTGAAATCATGGCCTAAAATGATCATGGCCTATCAGCTGAAAATCAGTAAGTTTCCGCAGCCGATTGACCTGTGCATCTCTACTTTATTGGCAGTGTGACACTGTCCTGCAGCCCTACCTGGTGGTGTGGGGACCTGTGGAGCATGTGACATGCCCAGAGGATCTGTGGTGGGAAGGATGGAGGACTGTTGTTGCCTCTGAGCCAGCTGGCTGAGCACCGCTGATGGCTCAGGTTGAAGCTTCATCTCCACTGAAGAGAAAGGAGATAAATATGTATTCATATAACTATTGTACCACTGTGCATTGTCATCAAGAACACTTCTTTAAGGTTTAATAGTCATGTCATAGATTTCTTATTTACTTTGAGAAATGTAAACTTACTGTGTTGGGCAGTAACAGGGCCATTAGCCACTCTCTGAGCCTTGCCTTCTAGAGAGGGAGAGCACGCTGGAACAGGGTTCTGTATTGGAGGTGGCCCTGCATCTTTGGAAACAATGTTGCTGGCGTTGGCCAACATCTGACTCGCCCTCTGACCAAGCCGAGGACCGTTGAGCTGCTCTGATGTCCTGATGTCGGAGGCAGGCGTTGGCTTAGGCGCATTCAGGGACCCAAAACCAGAACCCAGGACTGAGGACTGGGAGGATGAGAGAAGACAAGAACTGAATACACCAGTATGAGTGTGTAGGCACATAAACACGTTTATGTGTTTGCTGGTGCATTTGTAAGTGTGTGTAAGTACCAGTGCAGCATGTGCATAGGTGGTACTAGCAGAGGCGGCATGGGCGTAGCTGTTGGCTGTGGCGTGTGCGTAGCTGTGTGTTGCAGTGCGTCCATTGTGGTGGGAATTGGTAAACACCAGGCTTTGGCCCAAATGCTCGGCTGAGGGGCCATCGACTATCGCTCCCAAGTCAGCGTCCATAGAACCCCCTACAGCCACTCCAGTCTTCGGCAGTAGGCCAGCCGGGTCCGAACTGAGGAGGAGCAGAAGATAAGAGCGCAGGAAGAGTGGAAGAAAAGAGGGGTTTGAGGAGGGTCAATAAGGAGAAGATAACCACACATAAAATAAAAAGTTACTCTCCAAAATAAAGCCTATTCTCTGTATTGTTTTAAGTTGACTGGACAGCTTACTTGGGTCCAGGTGTGATGTGGTTTGCTGGAGGAGAGGAGGCAGTGAATACTTTGGTCTCAGACAACTGTGAAAAAGGACAGGAGGTGCAAACACAGGCATCCATCAGATTTATATATTGGCATATGTGCTATACTGTATATCAACAACCATTAAGAAACACATTGATATGACCACTGACTCTTAACCAATCGTATTTAGTCAACTTCTCTAAAAGTTATGCAGGCCAGTACAGATTGAAAGCAAGTTACCAAACTTTATGTAAACCCTCAATCTGAAGCAACACAAATCCCTTTCAGATAACTAAAAAGTGCTGCCTTACGTCCTCATTCCAGTCCTCTGCAGCCCAGTCTTCCACATTGCCTTCCCATGTTCCTAAAAACACAGAACAGCAGCCAAGTTAGTGTTGCCATGTTCACACCTACTCATGATATGTTCTCAGCAACCATTGACCACGCCAAGCACTGAAACAAAATATAGCACCCTTCATGCTTTAATATAAACCTCCTCGAAATAAAAGCCCTTGAAACCAACATAGAGTAATTTGCCCATTTCGGAATTATTTTTCTCACAGATTAGTGGCAAATGAAGAAGACTAGGCAAATGTGTTTAAGATGACCATTAAGCCATTCTACAGCAAACATAGGAAATTGCATCAAAACGTGACATCTGTTATTTTCCTTACCAGTTTCATTGCCGTCCCATGCATCCTGGCGAGCTCGGGAGTTAGCCGTGTAGTCAGCAGGATTGAAGATGCTGAAGGTAGAGTGGAAAGAAGAGACAACAGGGAAGAGGAGAAGACCGGTTGGGAAACATCAGCAAAATTGGAGAATACCATCCGGTCTATTGTTACTACCGAATGAGGAGATTCAGAAACGTAATTTATCTACACATTTGTTTTTTAAGATATGTGCTTGTTATCAACATCACTACCTCCTGATCCTACTTCAGGTTTAAGATTTACACTAAACACACATTCTTACCCCATTCCCTGGGAAGAGAACCTGTTGCCAGCAGCTGCTCTTCCTCTACCGCGAACCCCTGCCCCTGAGGACACACACAAAACAACCAATGACTTCTGCTGACTGGTCCCTTTCAGCCTCAACTCTTCAAGATTTTTTTTTTTTTTAAGTTTACTGAAATATAAAATATTTTTTTGGTAATTTAACTTGGCTAAGCATTAGACAATATCATAGTTGACTTTTTTTTGTTAGAAAACATAGCCCTGTACATGTGTTTAAGTTTATTTTCTATTATGTTTTTATACCTATTTTTATTCTCGAAAATGTGGCATTGCTTTAGGATTGCGTTCAATAAGTAAACTAATAATACAGTGCAATGGCATAGTAGTTAACCACATCAGTATGATATATTGCGATATCTGTGCTGTCAAAATATACAAAACATGTGCCATTGAGTTAACAGTTAAACAGGCTGTCTTAATACGCCAAAAGATCTGCTTTTGGCAAAAGAATATCTTGAAGTCAAGATTTTAACTTTAGACATTCAACAGCCATACATTAAGACAAGAAGCCACAAGAATAGATGCATTTCTCCACTGTTAAAGCATAACCAGCCATCAGACAGAAATTCCAGGCCTTGATTGACCTCACCATTCTTAAATCACTTGTCGTTACAAAAAACAGCCTACAAATCCAGTCAGATTCTCTGCCTTTTCACCCTCTCCAATCGACGACATCCCTCGCCCCCACTAAACATACACGCAAGCAGCTGTAGGGACTCAGCGCATTCCACACATGTTGAGTGCTGCAATACTCTAAATGCCTGTAGATACAAATAGATGTTGCCAGCTACATCACCAAAACATGCTGAACAACATCGGAGACAATTCCCTATCTAAACATCACAGTGAACAAAAACCAGATGATATTACAATTTGCTTAAATTCATGGTCATGTGCAAATGGAGGTTGAGACCAAGGTGCCTAAGGAAGACATCTAAGCATGCAATAAACTTATTTAGTAGATGTTTTCTCACATACATATATAGCTGATTTAGTTTAAAAATGCCCATATAGGATTTTACTTCTATCTCTTTACATTAATGGGATAAGAGCATCGAAAAACTGGGAGCTATTGATACCCCCTTTTCAATAATCTTTGTATAGTCCAACTTTGTCATTTCATTAGCGAAGAGACCAAATTAGAGGTGTCATTGTCTGTATTTCTCACCTCTGCCCCGCCCTCTGCGTCCACGGTCTCCCCCTCTCTCTCCAGGAGCCACCTCAAACCCATTTTCCTCTAACCGACCTGGAATCCAACAAGAAACAGAGGCACGAACTCATTAACACTGAACTGTGAGAAAGACCTCTGAGCCTTTTTAAATAAACCCAGTGGGATACCAAAGTTAAAACAAATGAGAAAAGTTGGACAAATCCATATAATACAAAAGACACCAATTCAAAGGACTGACAAGGAACATACATTTACTAGACAGGCCAAACATATTTCTTCCAGTTCTTACCTTCACGCCCTCGGCTGATGCCTCTGCCCCTTCTGTTGGACAACCCACGTCCGCGACTAGCCTCCCTCTCTCCTTTCTTCTCCCTGCTCTCCTTTATCTCTGAGGGTCCTCCTTCTTTCCCAAGGCTACGCTTCTTCCCCACAGTTTCCCAGGAGGTCTGACAGAGGTAAACCAAAGAACAAGGTTAACTAAATACATAAATAAAATATAGCTATATTGTGTTGAAAATGTAGCGTGGTTCATGGTGTGTTTTAGTTCCTGCATAAACCCAGAGGAATTGATGTAGGATGTGAACACAAGCATAAAATGTAGATATGAATATGGTTTGTGCATGTGTATATAGACTTACTATATCAGAGGTGCTCTCCAGCAGAAAATTGATGGCTCTGTTTACATCTTCGTTGCAGTCATGGAGGGCTACCATGCACTCATCTTGAGTTTTCCCAGTTACCTCAATCAGCTGCGTGTGTGGACAAAACAAAAATACAGCATTGAGTTAGATCACCATTTGATTCAATTAAGGGTCCCAATGTCCAAGAATTCCAGGAAGATATACTGGTGAACCAGAAAATGTATTTGTCTGAAAGTGTGTCCATGTACAAACATATTACCTGTTTGACTTTGCCTTCAAAGTCAGCATCATTTTTGTCGTAGAACATTTGGGCTAAACGAATCTGTTCTTCTGTGGCCTGGAAAACAAACAGTTCAGTTAGAAATAATACAACAGGAACCTGGTTTCTTGTCATATTCAAACAATAAATCAGCAGGGCTGAAAACTAACTTTTAAAATGGTTGCCACACTGGCTACCAGGTAGCTTTTGGCTGCAAATATGGTCGCCATTTTTAGTCATCTTATATTTTGAGGGATTAAGATACTATGCTGTTATACAGCCGCATAATTAAAATGTAACAAAAGAATAAATTATTTATGACAATAACCAAGCAAAATTCCTTGAACTTAAAAGAACTGTTTGGGTTTTAATGGATACTTATCAAAATGTTAATCCTAGATGTGATCAGTTAACATGTCCACTCAATTCCTGGTATATACCAGTAGTGAAGTGGTTGTCATGTTTGTCACAGATCCCTAAAAAAAAAAAGTATTGTTCTTTTTTGTGCTAATTCTCACCACAGACCCATTGGCTCTTCAGCTTTGACGTGACAACATAAGCTTGTCCATCATCTCTACTTTCAGAGATGACATGTCTTAATTCTGCTTAGACAGCTGAATTAACTCTTACATAGAGCTGAAGAGACCACGGTGCACATTTTGCTGTCCCTAATATGTTAAGAATTGGTTGCCTATGAAAACCATTACCCCATAACCCTGCATCTTACGCCACATTTTATTGACGTATTTTAATGAAAGATGCTAGAATCTGGGCAACGGTATACAATGTAGGCTGTATCTACCTAACCTTTAAGAGTGTGAAATTACATTTATTAAAAAAATAATGTTACTTTCAATTATCAGTATAACATTCAAAACTAAGTGATTAAACCTTTTATTGTGCTAATAAAAAAAAGAAAAAGAAAGACTATATTCAAATTGAGCAGACCAATTAGGCCTGACTACAACTCCGTACACTAGTGAAAACCCACCTGTGGCTGTGTTGTTTGTGTGGTCGTGGACAGCGTTCCGTCCCGAGTCCCCCGGGCTTGATTGCTGACCACTGAAGTCATCATTTACAGTATATACAAAACAATGTATGTACAAAATAGAAAAATCTGGGGGAGAGGGGACAGAGGCAAAGTAAAATTACATATCCCTGCAAGGTGGTTAAATTGAATCACAATTCCTAGTAAAATATAAAACTGAATAAATGCTTAATTCCAGTACAATGAACTGAATGTGTGCAGCAGACTCAGTGTTGTCAAGTATACCATGTAAGACTATAAACCCATCTGTCGCCCCCCACCACCCCAGTTAAATTTAGCCGGCCAAGAGGGGACTGTCCGGGTGTCAACTTACAACCCTCCCTAAGTCTCACAAAAACAGAGTATGCACCAGCATATGCTATGGGTTTTATTAATTATAACACTTTTCCCAATTGATAAAGTCAAGTTAGCGACAACTATTCGACATTTGAGCAAAAGTAATAAGTAACCTAACAAAGGAATCTGGGCTTTACGCCAGACAAAACGGTGCCTATGGAAATCGAAAGCACAATTGTGTCTGTTGAACCCATAATTACTGTGGGTTAGATCATACTACTTATAGTTATTGGTTTTAGCTAATACTACCAACTGACCACTTGTCCGCGTGGGAACAACACAAATGCGATCCACCGGCTGTGGTCACATTGTCTGATAACCATATGTTGGCTGACAGACGACGCAGGGTTAAGGTCATGTATGACGTAACACGAGCGATTCATCCGCGTTTTCCAGTCAAGTTAACCCCCAGCTAACGTACACTATGAGCCCTAACCTTATTTAAGGGAACGTCTCGAGGGTCTCGGCTGAAACCTGAGCCGCTGACGTTCAGCGCGAGCTCGGTGGACCGACGTTAGCTCGTGCTAGCTTAGCTCGGCTACCGCTCGTCTTTGTTCCGACTCACACCTTCAAACCGTCGAGTAGTAACGGACAGACATCAGCAGCGTGACCGCACTTAGCTTAGTTAGCCTGTAGGCGGGTGGGATCGCTCTTCAGAGACACAACGACAAGGGAACAAAACAAATAAACAAAGTGCGACGACGTACCCTTTGTGTTCAAAGCTAAATCGGATGTACATGTAGTATAAGTTCGCAGCAGGCGAACATCAAGTGAAACTGACAAACATCGCGTGTTCAATGAACGTGGACGTTTACAACGACCGGTGTCCAACGCAACACGGTACGTGGGGTGGAGGAAAAGTTGTCGACAAACGCGTGGCCTGTTCACATTAAGCTACGACGGATACCGTCAGCAGGCCGACCGCCCGGCATGTGAACGGCCCGCCGCATACAATGAACGCAGCGCGACAGTAACTTACGGATACAACGCTGGTTACTTAGCTAGCTAGTTAGCTAGCTAACCACCCGAAGAGGACGAACGGTCTCTCTGAATCGACCGATCAGTTTCCCTTAAATTAATGTAAAAGTTATGCTATAAGACACTTCTGTCGCACAGGTGGCTTTCGAATAGAAAACATGAGCACAACACGTCGTAATATTTCTTTTACCTGCTAACACGCTTCGCTCAGCCAGCAGCAGCAGATGCTGTCACGTGACCCCACCGCGCCGTTGTTCAACGTTCTGAGGCCAACGCTGCCAACCAGAACCCCCCGAGCGGGTCAGGTGGTTCAGCGACGTGCCCTCACGTGCGCGTTCCCGGCTGGGAGCGCGCCTTGCTTTATTGTTTCCAGCCCTTCCAACCTGAAAACTTTCCTTACAAATCATGTGGTGATTTTTCCATATGTAGCAAATTCCCCGCATATGATATCAGATATAGCCTTTATTTGTTGTCCAAGAAGGAGTTTCAAAAGAAACGCCGTTTTTCTTTTCTTGATCCAAAACAGGTCGAGTGGGTTTCTTCGATGGTGGTGTAATAGTAGATGTGACCCACTGATTTCGCAATGTCTTTATAAGCTGGCATCTCATATTCAAATTGTATTCACCCTTTTACTCTTAGCTATGCTCTTTGTGGAATATATACATTTTCATAATAAAAGGCTATTTGAATAGGCAAATAGACTAGGTAAAAACAACATATCTACACAGGCAAATTCAGGCAAATTTTATTCAATCTTAAACTCTTAGAACTTTGTTCCAAAAAACAAATACCCTCAACGCCCCAGCTGAAAACCAAAAAATACATCAAATAGCCTCATTGCTTTAGAAAAGAAAAAGTGTACGATTTCTAAACATAAAATAAAATAGCACTACACTTGTCACGTAAATAGCTCAGTAGACAACCTGAACTCAAGTTTTAAGTAAGGTAGCAAAATATTAGTTGTGTATCATGATTCCAGAGTCAGAATTTTAGTAAAGGCCATAGCTGAATAGAATGTCTCAAATTTGTGCTGTGTTTTCATGGGAAAAAAAACTCAAGATCAGTAGTTTTTTAAGACCAAGAATAAGAAAGAACAAAGCTGATACATTATTATCAGTCTGATACAAGGACAAAATCCCAAGATTGGGCTAAGACTGGGTTCGGAAAAGAATAACTCTGTTGGATTAGGTTAAATGAAAAGATACAGTAGGCTACATAGCAGCAATTAAAACAACTTAATTTCTTAAATACCAGTGATCCAAGTTTCCACAGTTGTGTAATACATCACAATTTCAAGATGAACTTGATAAATTATTATTCAAAAAAGCTAAATATGTAAGAAAGTCATAATATACTATAATTATCTGAATCAGCATGTTTCTAGCACTGAGGATCGAAGAGGAAAAAATGATAACCCCATACCTGCATATAAGAAATACACACACACATCTACAAATGGACATATGTTTCATATCCTATATTATTGTCTCCATGGGAAACATCTCTTGAAAAGTTACCCCACAAGAGGCCTTGAGTAACACATAACCTAATGTCACACACATCAAGTAATATTTCTCCAGCAGTAAACTCTTTAAGCTTAAGTAGCTTAAGTCAATTGTACATTTATAAAAATAAGTGAAAAGTATATTGTGCACTTATAAACATCACATCTTTGCATACCTGCCATTTCTTCAATGTGTAGGCTACACTTAAAAATACAAATATTCCTGTTTATTGCTTATCAACTTAATTAATTAAATTAATTGGATCCTGATTATCTTCTTCCCTGTCGTGTGGCTGGTTAGAATTACTCGGCTGAAGGTACGGCTGCAGCTGAGCTATCATGCTCTGGACACAGCGTGCCTTTCTCTCCATGATATCCATCAGTTTGTGCACATACTCCCCAAATGCCTGTTGAGAGACAGCGAGATAGAGAGTGGGGACAATTTAAATTGATAAAAAAAAATGTAGTTTATAAAAAGGAAGAAGCCAACAAATGTGGCTTTGATTCATTCTGACCATATCAGGTTGCTGGCACAGAAGAGTCCCCTCTTTACAACATAAAGCTTCCATCTCTTCTTGCTGCTCCAAATGAGCCTGGACAACACACCACCTAAAGTTGGATTGGATTAGAAAAACAAAAATATTTGATTGAAGCTAATAACCTCCAGGTTGTGATTACTCCAGTGAAATACACCACGGGTTTTCTAAATCTGTCACCAAAGAGGTCAGTATGATTTCTGTATCATGTCTACAGGATTATCATGTAAACAGATTTCAACATCACCTAAACACAGTTGGGTATTATCATCATTTGTTGTTAGATAAATACTAGCGATGTCTCAGTATAATGTGCTCTGGCTTCTCAAACGCTCATTTAGAATGATTGTGGAAACAACATTGTGACATTTCAGGTACTTACTGCGCGTGATCCAAATCTTCCAGCGTAGACAGATTGATTATGGGTGTAATTTTGTGATTATTGGTGCTCTCTTGACTATTTGATTCTATAGAACTGTTTTGTTGGAGTGAGATGTTTGAGTTGCTTGGATGATTTGAATGTATTATGTGACACTGCTTTGGCACTGTGTTCAACTGGCCCAAAACACTGTCTGACTGTGATGTTGAAATGGAAAAAGCAAGTTTGCTGAGCATATGGCGTGCATATTCTGGTGACACATAGGTGGCACCATATGTCATTGGATTGTGTGAGCTGGGTGAACTAGTGTTTCCAGACTGCTGGACAGAGGATGAGATGGACTGCATGATAGAAGTTTGCGTAGAACCACATGTAGAGGTTTTAAATGGGGATTCAGGAGGTATGTAGCCCAGGACGTCAATAGCTGGCGTAGTTTGGGGTTTCTGATTGTTCTCTTGGTCCTGGAGAGAGACCAGCATAACCTCAGGGATATGAGGCTTCATCATACCTGGACAAGATTTAAAAAAAAAAAAAAATTCACATACTAGTTCTTAAGCACTAGTTAGTCCACTCACAAACACACACATAATTCACATTTACCTCTTCCACAATGGTCATATGTGGCACAACACATGCCTTTTATTTGACCAGTGTGATTTGTAGCTGCCATGGTGTCAGAGATGAGAGGGCAGACGGACTTTGCCTTTGGCAGCTCCAAAAAAGACAAGCGAAATGCCACGTCCTCGTCCACTACAATGTCCTCCGCCATCTCCTCATATGCAACATGTTCTTTTTCCACTTTCCTCCTGTTATCTTCTTCCCTTTCAATCTCAAGCGGACACAGTGAGGGTTTTTTCTGTTCCCCTTGGAGGAACGAGTCTGTGGCGGTCTGTAGGTCCTCTTGAAGCAAGGAGATGCCAATGGGGTCTATGATGTCACTGAGAGAATCTGCTGTCACTTCTTGAGGTAAAACAGACCTTTTGGCTTTGACCTCTAGCTGATTGTGGACCATTGTGTAAGCTGGACTTTCAGATAATATGTTAAGGGGGTTTGCAGATATTTTACAACGACTCCGTGTGATGGGAGTAGTGAGAGGTAGTGTGGCCGATTGAGAATTTGAAAAGTTTGTTCTATTGGCGTGAGCTGCAAACTGTGGTTGCTTCTCTCTATAGCTGCTTGATGGCATTCCCTGTTGAGAATTTTGCAATGGCAGAGGGGCAATGTTTAAGGGACATCTAGTGTGTTTAAACTTAAGGGGGAGATCACTGAGTTGATTAGGGGTCAGGAGTGCGTTGGTATGTTCACAGGCTGGGGAGAGGGGTCGTTCTGCTGGAGCTCGTTGATGGGATGACTCAGCAGGAGGGTGGTTAAAGAGGCTGTTGCTGTCAATACCGCTGTGGGTGGACGGTAAACCGTAGCAATGAGCTTCTTCTCGCTCCTCAGTACTCCACACTCCATCAGCTGGGACATCTGAGGGATCTGTTTCTTCCCCACCCACTTCTCTCCTCTCTTCTGAGTCACAGTTGTACACCACCAAGGCCTCTACATCAGCTGGTATTGCACCTGTCATCCTGTTCGGCTGCAGTGTCTCTGCTGTTGTAGCCCACCACCTCTCTCTCCCTCTTTCCATCCCAGCTGGCCTCCACGCTTCCCTCCTTACTCTTACATCTCCTTCCCTTGTTTCCTTCTGTGACTTCTTCTCATGTTTACCTTTGCCTTGTCCAAATATTGCCTCTGTTCCCTCCCTAGTTACCCTCCACTTTTCACCAACACCACCTGAGTCACTGTGACCAACCTCATCCTTATTTTTACTGTAGCTTGGAGAGGTTTCAGTTTGTAAGCAAATCTCTCCACTGGGGAAGAAAGACAACTTTTTAGTGTTACAATCAGCCCTAACCTCAACCCTAGCTCTGCATGCATCTAAAACCTCTTCCAAACCATGCTGCATACAGTCAGACACTGAGAAGCAGGAAGTGTTTTGGAGAGAAGAACAGGAAGATGGAGGGACAGAAGAAGAGAGAGAGGCCTGATTAGAAGAAGAAAAAGACGGACATGAAGAGGGTGAGACGAGATGGACAGATGAAGCAGCTGATGAAGGCATAAACTGCTGCAGCTGCTGGTGATACTGTCTCAGATGCCTCTCCCTCTCCTTATTCCTTCCATCATCTTTTTGTATATCTCTTTCACTTGGCCTTTCTACGTCCCTGCTTGTGTCTCTACTGCTTTCCACTTGTCTTTCCTGTTCTATCCGTCTTCTTTCCTCTTTTCTTCCCCATTTCAAAGTGTTTTGCTGATTCTCTTTTTCTCTGTAGTTGAATCCAGATTCCTTCTGTACCTCCCTCAAGAGAATCTGTTCATCTGTTGCTTGTCCCAAGACCAGCCCTGCCATGACCTGTTTTTCACCATCTGACTGGCCTACACTGTCAGTTACTCCATACCTTTTTCTTATTCTACCTTCCCTCCCACCTGATCTCTTCCTCGTATCACCTATTCCCAAACCTCTGACTGGTGTAATGTGTTCAAGTCCAATCCCCTTTCTTGCGCTTGGACTTGTTTCCTCTCCCCATCTGCTGTTTTTGGGTGTCGAGCAGAGAATTGAACCCCCCGTGGTCAATCTCGTGGTAGGTGTGGTGAGGCCAAAATCCTCTCTTTGTCGCCCTAACTTTGGCTTTTTAGGGGGACTTTTCCCTCTGGTGCCAACAATGTTGCCTCGGCTACTGTTGCTGCTGTTGGAGGAGTGTATTGTCTTGCCTCTCCTGCCACCTCTCAGCCCTATTTGTCCCCTCAACTCCTTCACCCTGTGAAAATTCAAGAAGATGTAAAACGTCTCAAATAGCAGTCACTGATGATTGTCTCTACAGTCCCTGACACTATCAAAATAATAAAAAAAGGACTGGATAAGTTGTAAACAATGGGACCAAGATGAAAAAGAAACTTTGTATTTAAATTATTATACTATTTTAAGTTTCCAAAATTTAAAGTAGGATGAATGAAATACATTAGGGGTCTAAGAAAAACAACAACAACAAAAACTTTCCAGCAACAAATATCCCATGCACACTAATTGTACACACTTACCGGTCGGCGTATCTCAGTGTATTTAGTGTGTGTTCAGTTGCTAAGTGACCAGGTGAAATGTTGGCAATCATGCATGTCATTGAGTCTCCAACAAACGAGTCTTTCAAAACCTAGAAAGGAGGAAATGTAGTCCAAAAAACAGAAGAGTTTCTTGATAAAACTGGAAAAAACATCAAGCATGATATTAATACACATTGTATTACTAACACACACACACACACACACACACACACACACACACACACACACACACACACACACACACACCAGAACCAAACAAAATCAGCAAGTGGCAAAAGTATTAGTACCTGAGTAAGTTTGCTTTGTCTGAAAGGTGTGTGTGACTGCTCTTGATCAAGGGACCGGATACATTCTTTAAGCTGAGAAAAAACAAACAAAAATTAGAAATATGTAAAATCCTTCAATACCTTCTTCTTCTTGACTTTATGTGTGATCTCTGAGAGTGTGTGTGTGTGTGTGTGTGCATGTGTAGCTTACAGCCAACAGACTCTGGTTGATCTCAGCTCCCTCCATACGACTCTGCCTATCTGGTTCTTTGGTATCTGATGCCCTCTCACTTCCTGCTAGGTCCACAAACCACATTCTACAGGCACAAACACCTTTCTTAGTTCAGTTATTTCACACCAATACTACTGAGCTTACCTGATCTACTATACAATGACCCTAATAGTGCTTTAAGTAGAAAAGAAAACAGTCAGAAAGTGTGTACACCATAATAAGCCCACAATAGAATAAAACACATGTTGTTACTCACCTACCAGCAATCTGCTGGTTTGTATCTCTTAGCTGAATCTGAAGCAAGGCATGGGAACGAGAGGAGAGGGGATTCACGCCACTCATTCCTTGTGTGCGCTCCTCTGTACCCCGTGAAATCACCTTTGTAAGGGCAATGAAGAATGCAGAAGGGAGACATGGGAAAGAGAGAGATCGTTCAATGAGGAAATCATAGATATATTTAGTGAAATACAACAGTAAATATACATGATTTGAAGTTCTTTGTCAACTCTAGCTATCACTTCAGGTTGTGTTCACATCCGCACGGATGAACCAGCAGACTTTTGAGTACCTTAAATACTTGAAATATTACTCAACAAGAAAACTTTTAAGTACCTAAAAGTATACTATTGAGTGTTTCTTGTGACAACAAAAATAGACTTAAAAGGCACAGTGTGTGGGATTTGTTGGCATCTTGCGGCATGGTTGCAGAATGCAAACAACTGAATACTCCTCTGCTCACTCCCTCCTTTCCAAGACTGTGGTGATGTGAGCCATCTTACAATGCCGTTGGACTCGCTCAGAGGCCATCCTTACAATTATGACACCTGCAACGGAAGTCAGAGGGCAGCTAGAAGTACCACTGTTCTGCACTCTGCGGCTCATGTTACTGCTGTTTTTACAAGCATGTCACAAGAACTACGGTGGCCTTTAGGTTATGTAAAAACACTAAAGGATCTTTAGCCAGTGTTGGGTTTGTCTATTCTGGGCTACTGCAGAAACATGGCGGACTCCGTGAAGAGGTCCTGCTCCCTACATATGAAAGGCTCAGTCTAATCTAACAAAAACACAATGATTCCTAGTCTCATGTGATTATACACTAATGAAAACATAGGTATGCATATTATATTAAATTTAGTAATCCAGCTTTTGTTTTTTGTTTGGAGGCCATTGTTTCGAAGACAAGAGGATTGACAGGGGATGACAAGGACATGAGGATATTTGTAAAGAAAGGGGGAAACCTCCAACAGTGAGCTGACTGAGTCCACTCTGATATTACGCAGCCCAACAATGTGGACCACCTTTTGTCCATCCTCCCTGGCAAACAACCTAATGAAGGAAGAAGTAAAAAAAGAGATTAAGAGGGAGAAGAAATCAAGAAAGCAGAAAATCAAGGTTTCTCATACATCCAAGAATAAAAAAGATGCATACTAAAAGAGGTTTACTTTGATGATGATGTTACCAAAAATGTATCAAGTCTATGGGAAAACTAGGACATCCGTTTTTGATCAATTGCTATCTGGTTATCTTTTCATCTTTTTTCAAAAGCAACTCCACCTCAAAATTCTTATGTTCTTTTAACACAACACACACCTTTTTCTGTGGTCCAACAGGTCATACAGCTGACCACAGTAGATCTCAAAGAAACTGACATACACCAGCAAGGGTGAGTGCATGTGAGTGGTGGAGAGGTATGCAAAGATGTCCAGGATTGCCATTGCATACAACCCTGGTCTCAAAGGAGAACCCAACATAGTGTGAGTCTTCCCTGCACCTGTCTGGCCATATGCAAAGCAGGTGGCCTTACCTCTATGGACACACACACACAGAACAAATAAAACAAGCAAATAAAGATAGCTACAGAGCACAGATTCGTAGAAACACAAAGCCAAAAAAGTATTTACTTCAAGCCCCAGAATTGACTAATTTGGACTTTAGTGCATTTGAAAAGAAAGGATGGCAGGTCAATGTTAACCTACCCATTGAGCATGTGCTGAACCAGAGGATATGCTGTTCTTTGATACACATCCTCATTGGAGCTCTCCTCCCCAAAAACCTGGTCAAAGTAGAACCTGTGCTGCAGGGACAAAAGAGCAAGGCGCAAGGCATTAAATAAAGAAAACAACAGCGTGATGATCTGACAAGGTGAGCCGATACACAATTCCGGTAGTTAATCATGAAAAACATTACTTAAAGTGGCAATCTCAGATTTTCATAGAAATAAATGTCTGTTAAGTCACTATCATCAAAGTAGATAGCACAATGGTGTTAGAGCCTATGGCCCACTAATTAAAGTATTGCAATATTTACATATTTGCAGTATTACCAACTGGCAACATTCCCGTGGGGAAAAATGCTGTTTCACAGTTTTTATACATTGTATACACACAAACAAATGGAAATATGCACACAATTCTGAAAACATCACCAAAAAGACTTCATACTGCTAAACTCTGAGCTTGTTTTTACTCAAACGTAAATTCTAACCAAGTTAACCAAGATGGAGATCTTGAGGATTGCCACTCTAACATCATCACAGTTTGATGATAATGTGTGTTTATTTGGAGACACTTCTATCATTAGTTGTACCTACAGTATTGAAAAAACACAGTTTCAGACAAAACATTGATCTGTCAGTGCCTCCTCTCTAGACATTATAGCTACCTGCAGTTTGTACTGTGAGAGATCCACAGCCTCTTTACTTTCATGGACAATCACACACTCTCCACTTGGAGTTGTTACAACATCTGCCTCTCCTCTTCTGCACTCTGTGTGTGTCAGAGGTCTTTTCCTCAGACACACACTGATCCGTTGCCACCCTGGTTGCCTGCAACACACAGACACACACAGACACACACACACACACACACACACACACACACACACAAAATCAAAGATCATGTGCAAAGGAAACAATGCTCAAATGCAGAAGAAGAGACTCAATCATGCAACACAAACCACTGTCACTTACTTTTTGTTTGGAGCAGGAGGCGAACTCAGTGGTAGTCCATAGTTGTAGCCAGCTGTTCTCTTTGATTCATAAACAGGTGTTGGCTTAGCCATGTGTTCAGTAGACATGTTACTGTTTATTTCGGTATAGCGTTTTTCCTTCCTTGAGATTCCTTTTCCAACTTTGTGCCCAACTAGTTTGTTGCTAAACCTACTATGGAAATCCGGCCTGTGGTTGTTCTTCCCTCTGCAGCCACTTCCAGTGTCAAGCTGCACAGCTATGGCTGATCCTTTGCCCTGGTTAAAGCTACTATCTGCTCCAGGGTAGCCTTCATCACCACCATCAGCATCGTAATCTGTATCATCATCTTCATATTCAAGGTCAAGAGCTTTGACCATTTGGACCAGATGGAAGAGCCGAGTCCTGTCCTCCATAGAGCGGATTCCCAGGATGGGATAGTCCTCCATGGTCAGCACCGAAAGGTGGGCTGCACGATGAAAACCCCCCGAGGTAAACCTGAAGGACAGGAAACAGAGGAAGCTATATGGTCTGAGGAGAGGACAGGACAATTGTGAGTTTGGATGTGATGCAAGTGAGATTACCTGGCATAGTGACTCTGTAGCCCGACAGCCCTCAGACACTCATACAGGCAATGTGGCATTTCCTCACCTTCCTTTTCTCTCTCTCTTTTTCTTTTACTTCTCTCCACTTATACCTTGGTAGTGGAAGACATGTTGCTTTAGTCTCTTTGTCGGTTGGTCACACAAATCAAAGGCATGCAAGAAATGACTGCAGGCTACAACTAGAGTAATTCTATGACAACAGGCTAAACATACAGAAATAAACTCACAACAACTACAAACTTGAATCGCCACTACACAAGCTCCAGACACGGCTTTTTCCAAGACAGGGTGCCTTACTGTTTCCTCTCCCTCAGTGATTCCTGTCAGAGACTGATGGCCAATGGTCTGGTCGGTCACTGCGTCTCTACTACCACGCTGCACAGTTGTGGTGTCAAGCAAAGCACACAACACTGGTATGATGCTGACATTTGACACTTTGTCTGTATGGAGCCAAGGCAGCACAGTGCAACCATGTCACACATTTATGTGCCTCAGCAAATATGATAAATATAGCAGACACAGACATGCAACAGTTGCTTCCTCGACGTCTACAGTAGATTGGCTGGCAGCAGCGATAGTCCTGCCATATGTCACTTGAATGAGACCCTCTTCACATGCATGCGTTAGGTGAGAGAGCTGTTCATTGCTGTGTTTATGAAACAGTACACTGCGCCAACTCCTCCCCCTCCTTGAGGTCTATATTTCCTCCAGGGTGTGCCACAATCCTGACAGCAAGCATTTGTTGGGATTTGAGTGTCAGCAACTGTTAATTCTTCAAATCAAATTACAATAAGATAATCCGCAGAGCAGTATGCATTACACTTAAGGCCATCTTAGCCATAAAGCATGAAGTAAAGGGGTAGTGGGTTGTTGACATCTGTCCATAGCAGGGATGGTCTGTTATTGCAACAACAAGCCCACACCTCAAAATAAAAGGAAAATGTTATTGTGTTTTTTAAATTGTTGTCAAATAAAAATTCCCATCCTACATTATTAGATAATGAAGTGCTTGTGCTTCACAAATAGTTATGTATGAAATGACAAACTGTAAAGCTGATAAGTTTCTCCAAATGGCAAAAATAAATATAAAACGTACCTGGTTCACTCCAGACTCCTAAGCAACCATTGGCAAATGAGTGAACACGACGGGTTATCTGAACAAGCACGAACTGACAACATGCATTAATGTTTCACAAAGTTAGTCGCGTGAGTCCTGTCACTATTTCCGGACACAAACGGACGTCCCCATGGCGACGAAAAACGGTTCGATGCGGCGCGTTCTTCTCCAGCTGTGAGTTGAGAGCTCAACACCTGCACGGACAGGTGTGGTGACAGGCAGGAGTTAGGAAACAAACTTATATCTGATTTAAATGCAGAATTTCAGAAGGACAGCCGGTCAAATTACGCTCACTTCAACGTGAAAGAGAGATAATCCCTCAGAGGGCTTAATGCCCACCAGCAAACCTGCTAAGACAAAAAGCCTTCTCAGACTAAACCATTAGGATATTTGCCCCACTGGCTTTACAACAGACTATATGGAGAGCTGAGCAATGGACTACTAAAATACATATATTTACTGGATTTATTAATGATAAAACACATGGATTATTATTGTTATTTATTGAGATATTTTTCACATTCTTAAACTAATATATTGTACAGAGCATGGTATAGACAACATTGCTACACACATGCTCTGTAGATTACAATAAAATACATTTTTAAGCTGGCAATTTGGTTTACCCTCAGACAAATAAAGATAAAAACAATCTGCATCAATAGATAGATGTCGATAGTTAGCATTTAATATTTAGTAATTAGAAGTATTTGTTAATTGCAGTTTTATTTGTTGTATTATCTTCATCATTTGCCCTCATGGGTCCCAAGTCTCTGCGATAAACCTGTACAGTATATTGGTAAACTTTATAGGCCTACCTTAACGGTATATTACAGCCTATACCTCACTAGTGAATGCATACGTGCACACTTTGTGTATTCTTAGTACACTCTCTGATGGGCATTTAGTTAAACAATGTTAAGTCATAAAGGGGAAGGACGCCAAGGAACCTCGTTCACCGGACCGTGTTTCACTGGGGACAACATTGGACGTAACACACAACATTGGCTCTTCCTCAAACAGAGCAGTCTTGAATAAGACGGCTCTTTGCACTGACACTGCTCACTTGAAACGCTGACGACGTTTGGTTTGCATTTTGTACCTTGATACATGTCCAAATAAAGATGTTATTTTAAAGGCAGATACAGCACGAGGACATTCATTCGTGTGTGTAATTTTAGCCAGAAAAAGCCACATGTCACTCAGAACATGGAGCCAAATTCATCAGGAACCAGGCGACCCGACCCATCCTGTGAGGAGGGTTGCCATGGGTAACTGCAGACAGTAGTAGTGTCAGATATGTCAACATTAAAAAGGTAGGCAGATTTAACTATGCCTTGAATTGAATGGGTACTTAATTATTAGTTAATTATTAACTTGAAGAAGCCGCATTAAAGAGGAAACTACTCATGTCTTGCTTATGATGTGTTCCAGTTCGTGTTTATTTTCTGCTTTCTGTATTGACCTTGATGGTGATTATGTGCAATGGTGCGTGCCACATTTTGAAGTCACTTTCAGAATTCTTCGAAAAATACCAGCTTTCAATGTAAAGAAACATTTAGACTGGGGAGGAAGATAGAGATTGTAAGTTGCAGGAGCTTTAAACCAGTCCATCCCTGGAGGAAACACAGAGTGCTCCCCAGATCATCTGGACCAACGCTATAGTGAAAAATTGAAACTACATGAAACAGATTCTGATGGATAAAAAGTGTATTGGTATTTATCTTTCTTCCCCCTCTCTCTCTGTAACACCAACTCTTTTTTTTCTCATCTCAATCACTAACTCACATTTCTTTTCTGATAAATTAAGGGTTGCTGTTTGTAAATTACTACCCTTAAGAAATCTATTGGTGCATCCTAAAACTGCCAGTGTGTTTCTTTCCTCCTCTCCTTCTGAACTTTTTAAATATTCATGCGGCATCTCATCTCCCAATTAAAAGTGGAGGACATGAAAGAAGCAGATGTTCAAAACATCTGGAATACCTTTCAGCAACATTTGATATGTTCTGTTCATCAGTGTATAACCGATTGGGATTCACAGGTCAGCATCTTAACCCGGTGCACTGACAGAGATATTATTTGGACAAACACAAAACCTGTGTATTGCTCTTTTCATATGAATTGTGTTGCAAGTGAATTAAGTCCAATAGGGTTTTGCATAAAAACAATATTCATTACTATCTATTTTGCTATTAATCGTGTCCTCACAACTATTTTAATAATGATAATAATTTTAAACTATATTCTTATTCATACCAGGACACCTGCTGTAAGAAGTGATCAACATGTCTTCTGAGGAGGAGACTTCTCAGAATTCCTCTTCTTCCTCCACTCCGACTCCCTCTGCCTCCTCCTCCTCCTCCTCACCTCCCCCTGCCTCCCACTTCATCGGGAAGAAAGAGGACATTGTCAAGGCCGGGCGTGTGACCAAGATGGTGAATGGATGCAGAGATATACTGGTTCTGTCCCACCAGGGGCAGCTTCATGCAATGGACCCACGCTGCTACCGTAAGCTCCGTGTGTGTTGGTGTTGATGAACGCAGGAAGCTATAATTATACAGCCTGTCCTCTACTTTAGTTGTCTTCCTGTTGACACATTTAGAAAGATGATGACATTTATTGTCGTATTATAAGTGTCGTCATAAGTGTGGAATTTACTTTCTGCAATGGCTCATTACACTGAGGCCTATAATGACATTTGTTCTTCCACTGACAGATTCAGGTGGTGCATTACAGTATGGAGACATTGAGGTAAGATATATCTTCTCTTTATATTGCAGTAAAGTAGCCATTTAATGTTTATAATATTTTTTGTCAGTTTGTTGCAATGCCCTTGTTCAAGTGTATATAGACTTCCTCTATAGCTGCTCCAGTCTTATCTCTCTAATCATCTTCATGCTGTGCCAACACCAGGAGTTTAATGGACGGCTGTGTATCGTGTGTCCGTGGCACAAGTACAAGATCACACTAGCAGAAGGGGAAGGGCTTTACCAAGCTGTGGAAGATCCGACAGCCAAACCCCTGAGAACACACTGGCGCTCCAAGGGTGTCAAACAGAGGATTCACAAGGTCACTGAGGTCAACGGGAATGTATACGTAACACTGAACGACTCCAGTGAGGCCATCGAGTCAGATGTTTACCAGACTGAGAGATCTAGTACTGACTTACTCGAGGCCCAGCCCAAACCCATGGCCAAGAAATAACCAGACACTCAAGGATTGTTTTAGAGGTGATTGATTACTCAACCACAAATACTGAAATGTTTCAAGGACAATGTAAGAAGTTTTGTTGTATTTCATTGGAAATAATCCGTTTGTCACAATAACAATTATCAAAAAACTGAAAAGTGTGTGTAATATATGAATCCCTAATGTATGAATCCCTAATGTATGAATCCCTTGAGTAAGATGAATATAGGACATTCAAACCATAGTTGCAGGATGTGTGTCCTTTCAGTGCTTCAATTGGACATCCTGAGAGTTTTGTGCTGTTTACTGTTCAGTTCTGTGCTCTTGCTCTGATGGACACCGTTTGTTTTAGCAAGATCAGAAAACAGGGCATTACTGAAGACATTGAACAAATATGATTTATTTTAAATGTCTGGCATTTGCTGCATGAAATTACGATCAGTTTATTTTAACGCCTGGTTTTTCAGTTCTTTGACACTGAACTTGGTTTTCTACAGAATTCTAATTATTAAATGGTAGAAATAAAATGTTTATTTTTGGAAGACAAAAAGAATGATTATTTTGATGTCCCATTGTCACGGTCAATTATATGAGAGTTGTTATTCTGATACCATTGTGTCATTTGTCATTATATACACAGATAAGTTCTGAACACAAGTCAACACAAGTCTAGAAATATAGATAATTACTTTGCTGATTTTACAACCAAAACATTAGATCAGCTTGTAAAATATGAAGCATTGGTATATATGAAACAGTACATAGTCGTCCAAATGAGCTCCAACTTGACCAACTACAACAGTAAAATGTTAATTCCCCATCATTGTTTTAGTAACTACAATCCAATGATGAATATTACAATCACAGCGGTTGTTTGTCGACATAACAAATACTTAACTTTTCATATTTAAAGTACATTTCCCTGATAATACTTCTGTTCTTTCACTTAGCTCATATTTTGAATACAGGATGTTTTTAACTTGTAGTTGTGTTTTTATATTGCCACTACTCCTTAAATACGATTTCTGAATACTTATTCTAATCAGGTGAAAACACAGGTGTGGGTGTACCGTGTGTGTGAATTTACGCCACAGACAAACAGACGCTAGATGGCAGCAGTGCACCACGTGACCCCGATATGAGGAGCAGAAGAAGAGCAACATAATAGCAGGCTAACGAGGTGGGTCACAAGCAACGAAACTGGCTTCATTTTCACTAGTGTCAGCATTTACTGACTTATATATACATATATAAACAGAGTTGAAACCTTGAAACGCTCATTATTTTTGGATAGTGTTTAAGTTTCCAAATCAAAGATGGCAGCTTCCAGAAGATGAAGCTCCAGGAGAACAACGGTTCTCTCTGGTTGGTCTCTCTCGGTTTCAACCTGCCGTGATGGCGTCAGGTACGTCTCGCTTTAGTCGAAGTGATGCACATCGTGACGTTATTTCACAGGTGTGTAACGTTACACGTGTAGAGAGGAGCTGGTTCGCTTTGTTTCATTGTGTTAACTCGTGTCCAACATTTGCTCAGAGGAAGAAATCAACTTGCTGGTCATCGTTGTGGACGTGAATCCGATATGGTGGGGGCAGCAGGCTCAACGAGCGACAGAGGTAGGGCCATGAGGTCGGGTGTTGTTCTGTCTTGTTATGGATGGTTTTCAGATTGTAGGCTAAACAACACTGTCCTCTTGTCCTCTGTCCTCTTGTCTCCGCCCAGCTCACCTTGTCCAAGTGTCTGGACGCAGTCATGGTGTTGGGCAACTCCCACATGGCCATGGCCAGGACCAACAAGCTGGCTGTCATCGCCAGCCACTGTGAAGACAGGTAACCTGCCCAGAGGTTTCCTCTGGGGGACATACTGCTCTTACTGAAGGGAGGAGGGGGGGTTGTGTAATTTACTCCACTACATTTATTTGGCAGCTACAGTTTCTGGTTACTTATTTACATAAAAACAGATAAAGAGCTCATGAATGAAACGACTTTGGTTTGTTTTCGTCTCGTGGCCCTTCACTTAAAAAAAAGTCTATTTGGGGCCCCTTGTCACATTTCAGATATCTCCAGTTACCACCAAAGAGGTCATCTTTAAACTTCTCAGATGGTTTCATGTCAATAATAATTTTATTCAGTATTTCAAAAAAATAAATATATAATCAACATAACATAACATAATTGCGCAGCAGAAGAGCCGTTTCTTAGTTCCTGCCCCAATAATCATCTCACAGCCTCACAGATTTATGTTGTGACCCTTTTGAGGGGTGCTCGAGCACCAGGGCCACGCTACCCAACAGTATTTAAAATGGTTAAAACTAGCTCCACCTCCATCGGCTACAACAGTTAGCTACTGCTTACAAATGTATTAACAATCAAAGACTTATTCATTATTCATTTAGATGTATCAACATTATACATAGATACAAAAGTTAGGTTTGTCAGACAATAATAAAGTTTTAAAAAATAAAACAAGTGAAAAATAATATTAATAAAAATAAATATAAACAGAAAAAATAAAGGATACATTCACCACTTGATTTAAAAGCTTTCAAGGTTTGAAGGGCTGACTGTCACTGCTTTGCTCCCATCACTGCTTATATCCACATCTGTCTAACTTACTTTGTTTCAGTCACTTCCTGTATCCCAGTAAGCGCTGGAGAGCGGAGGACAGTGGTGGGGACGATGCCTCCTCCAGTGGGGATGGAAAATATGAACTCCTAGCAGTCGCCAATAACCTTATTGCTGATGAGATCAGGAAGGTTATATCAAAAAGTAAGTACAAGTCTTTTTCTGCGTGGGTAAAATGTACATAAAATATATACAGTACAGTAGATTTAAGTACATGGGCTTTCTCAACATACAAAAACGTTTGGTAGCGTCTTTGCAGTTAATGTGTTGTATTTCTAGCTTTATTTTCAGGTGTTTGCTGACACTGCAGAGTATGGGTGACTCTATAATTGACAATGTGTCTTATGTGATTACAGCTGAAGTGAAGGGAAATTCAACTGATACTTTGTTGGCGGGAACCCTTGCCAAAGCTCTCTGCTGTATCCTTTTAATCCAAATAACACTATTTACAGTTTTGTCATGTATGTATCACTTGGACAAACACAGGAATAAATTCACATGAACTAATTACTGCACGGAAGTGTAAATGTTGAAGACTAAGTGGTGTTTTTTTGTTAAGACTTTCTACTCTGAGTGTGTGCCGATTATTTTTCATCATGTTGTTTGTGTACACGGCAATGAGACATTGCTGTGAGGTGGAGGTGTTTTGCAAATTCCTTAATCCTTCATTATTCAGATATTAACAGGGTCTCAAAAGAATTTGAAGGTAGTTAAATGTTTTTATTAAGCTTAATGATGCTCTTTAATGGGTCCATTCAATACTTATTAATGTCGCCTTTTCTTTTTTTAGTTGGACAGGAGATAAAATCAAGAATATTGGTAAGCGCTGAATGGCCTAATTTAATAAGTGCTTTTGTTTTATTGCATGACTTTGAACACAGCCTCTGTATTTTATCGGTTAGGTTATAAAAGCAGCCGAGGACTGTGCCCGCCAGTACATGAACTTCATGAATGTCATTTTTGCTGCCCAAAAGCAGGTAAATCACTGATCTTACTTGTTTCCTGTCCTGTTTACTTTTTGAGTAACTTGTATGTATTTTTTTAATTTTAAATCAATTTTGTTTTGTGTTTTAAAACAGAACATCCTGATCGATGCCTGTGTGTTGGACTCAGACTCGGGTCTCCTTCAGCAGGTTTGTATTTATGACTTTGTTCGGACATTGACAATACTGTAATTCTATACTACGACCTGTACCCAGGTTTTCTTTTTGTTGTTTTTTTGTAGGCTTGCGATATAACTGGAGGATTGTACCTCAAGATACCACAGAAAGTTGCCCTGGCACAATACCTTTTGGTGAGAGCGCGCAATACAGATGTGCACATTTCTGAGAGCATCTTTCTGTAAAAAAAACAAAACAAAAGGCTTCTGTGTGTTGATGGTGTTTTCTGGACAGTGGGTGTTCCTGCCGGACTCTGAGCAGCGTTCACAGCTGGTGCTGCCACCGCCTGCACACGTGGACTACAGAGCTGCATGCTTCTGCCACCGTAACCTCATTGAGATTGGTTACGTGTGCTCCGTTTGTCTGTCAAGTAAGCTTGTTTTCCAGTTAAGAGAAACAAATACATAACCTCAGTCTTTATTACTGGCAAAAGCTGCAGCTACAGTATGTGTTTGTGACGCTTTGTCCTGTCTTCTCTTTTTTTAAGTATTCTGCAACTTCAGCCCCATCTGCACAACTTGCGAGTAAGTCTTTTAAATATTATATATATATACTGTATATATGGCAGAAATTGTTCATAGAAAACCTCTTTCTTCTGAACACTGTTTACATACTGTACATTTGGAATTATACAATTTGATTTAATCTTCACTTTGTCAGTATTAAAATGATCTAAAATATCTTTTTAGGACTGCCTTCAAAATCCAACTACCACATATGGTCAAGCCCAAAAAGAAGAAACTCAAGCAACCTTCATGATTTTTCTTAAGTTTACACTAATGTAGTGAACTTGGTTAGTGTCCTTTTTTTGATGAGCAGATTATACCATTTTGTTTACTATATATTTGTAACAAACTTCAGTGACATCCTGGAAATGCCTTTGAGGCATTTGGATCATGTTGACTGTTTTACATATTAATAGGCTGATTACTTAACTGTTCTCATTTCAAGAGATTCAAGTTCATCTCAACCTGTTAAATATTTCTTTTTAGAAACAAATTGTTGTCCAGAAAAGTTTGGACAATATGCGGATATGTAACATATGCAACATGCACTCAAACATTTAGTTGGTTCAACATTTTCTCATGAGTCTTAATGTATGTGTGATTGTTTTGTTCATATTGACAGAAACAATTAGCACAAGTTTATGATGTATAGAAAAGATAATTCACTCAGCCTAATGTAAATGGAGTTATTGCTTTTTATGGCATTTTTGTGACATTCTTTTTTATATAATTAAAATAAAACACATGTTCTTAGAAATGTTTGTCACGCATCCTTTTTGCCTTTGTCATTATAGTGTGGACTTTTCAACATGCATAGCTGTGCAGATTCAATCTTTCTGTCTTAACTGAATCAATTACGTGTTGAGGTGGAAACAGTTTACTTAATGAGTTCAGTGAATTGTGTTCAGCTTCCAAACAGGTGGAGAAGCTGTATTAAGCCAAAAATATGTTTTCAAGTTCACTCAAAACAAAATAACATGTAAGTTTAAGTATATAAATTAAATTGGTAATGATCCATCATCTTACCAAGATTTGCTGTTGCTGTGACACAACATATGATGGGTCATGTTTTATCCAAGAGATGAAAATAAGCCTTCATCGATGAAGGTTAAATATTTTTCAAAGTCTCTAGTCATTGATTTATTAGTGTCTGTTCATTACATCAGATCACTACAAGATAGTTGAACACTCCAGAGTTTTGTAATGGATATTTTAAATTAAGATGATGTACCTCTGGTGGTAATCTCCCAAAATAACCACTTGCACACTAGATAAAGATGAATGAAACAGGGTCATTGCAATAACGTTCGAGTGAATCCATGCTCCTGAGAGAAAGAAGCGTCAACTCTTAATGCCAACATTTAATTGTTAGAACATGCAAGATTTGATTCAGTGTAGTTTATGTAGCACTGCTTATTCAGCTATTATTCAATTAACTCAGCATGACCTCAACAGAAGTACTGTGACACTTTATTTTCATCTATACCATTCTGAAGACTTCCCTTGTATAAAGAAAATAGTACCAGTTTGGATTAAGATAGAGAAATCACACAGGTGGAAATTTCTGCAGCGTGTACAAAGTCAGTTTGAAACCCTTCAGGGGTAACATGAGGCGAGGAAGGGGTTCACAAATGAAATCCTGCATAATGTCCTGTTCATCAGGGGATTGGAACAATGTTGCATCTGAAGAAGAAAACAAGGACAGACTAGTTATTGATTTGACTCACTTAACACCTGCCAATAATGCATCTGATGTGGAGTACTTATCAAAATCACTGCCGTTTGTCAAAGTAAAAAATTTATTCTAAATATCAGCTAATCAAGTAGACGTTTAACTGATGAATATGTGCCAGTCCATATACGTGACTTGGATAGTGTCTGTAGCGCTCACCCCAGCAGGCCTCTGCCTGACCATCGCTGTGGAGTCAGGCTCATCTGAGCTTTCTGGCCATCCCGGATGACTGTGACACGTAATGGTTTCTGTAAAAGGACATAATATTGCAGTTTACGCTACAGATATTAAGTGTGTGTTACAAAATGTAACCTATGGTTGGACATAAAAACAAAAATGGATATAAAAGGTGAATTACCAGAATATTTCTTCTAATTTTAACAAAATGTCTGATAGGTATGAAAAATCTAATTCTAACCAAAAAAGGTGTGACTGATGTCAGGAACTTACACCTTCACTGTGTTGAACCACAGAAGCAATGTTCTGGAGGCTCTGAAAGTTTCCTGTGTTCACAGAACCAAACTCAATGACTTCATCAGCAACCCTGAGACCCTTTTGAAAGAAAGAAACAATTTACTATTATCTCTGGAACAAAAACACGTACATTTCAATGAGGTCTCGACCTCTTTATCTGAAACAAGTACCAGAGACAAAAGCTTATTTCACACATCACTCACAGCTCCACAGGCGGGTGAGCCTTGTGTCACAGCATCCACCCGTGCAAAGGGAGGGGGGAGAGTGACCTGTTGCTCCATCGCCTCCCCATGGGCTCCATCCTCATCCTTTACCCGCTTGCTCTTCTCCCGAGCATGCAGCTTGTGGAGGGCTTCTTCTATCTCCTCCATGATGGCCTTGTGATCGTTCTGCAGGCCTGAAATGGTCAAAGCAATACCTTGAAAATAATAATCATTGGGAGCAGACAATCTTAACTTTATATATTGACTAACTATTTTGGCTTAATAAACAATTACATTTAGAGAAATAAATTATCTGAAAGTCGTTAATTGTTTTAGTTCAACTTTAAACTACATGTTTGTGTCACATCTATACTGGTTCTGGTTTCATCAACACAGGTTCATCCCTGAATGAGCAGATGGTGTCTGTAAATAATAACTGGGTCATCGTCAACTACGACACCATACAATGTACACTTAACATATAAATTATATTTAATATAACAGAATGACAGCTCAAGTGCCTGAATGATCGTGACAGGTGTGAACAGGTGTGTTACTGGAGGCTGAGTACCAGACTACGGTACTCAGCTGTCTCCCGCTCTCAGAGAAAACACCAGAAACAACCAGCTTACATGAAATACTGTTTCTCGCGGTCCTGATCTGGTAAACATTAACATCTGCTCGGGGGAAGCCCTCTGCGTCCACCAAGACACCTTCCACTCCGACACCTTGCTGTGAACGTGCAGCGACGTGATAAAGAAAGGCACGTTATTCATGAGTTTAACGGCTTCGAGCTGCGTGTCTGCCTCACTCACGGACTTACGTCTTCCAACACGTCGTAATAAGCCTTTATCTGCTCTTCAATGTCATCTTTCTGTTTAACCAGGTTTTTTACATCATCCATTGTTATTTCCGACTTTCCAGCACTGTTTTCCTCCGTCATCTTCATGGTTGCAGCGACTTCCGGGATCAGACCTGCAGCGTCACGAGGGTCGTCTTCTTCTTCGTGGCAGCTTTACGTCAGTAGAGGCACTTTACTGCCCCCTGCTGGTTGATGACAAGATACATTAAATTAACTATCGCTTTCTTTTTTCGACTGCTGTCCTGTAGCCATAATAACTTGTAATAATTGACTAACTAGTATTGTAATACTTGACTCCTGTTTGCAAACAAACAAATTAACCGTAGATTAATAATAAAAATAAAAACACAAAAGCACATTAAATCAAAGAAGTCAATTTTAATATAATATTGGATACAATAATTGATCATAACATACAACCATATCATTTCTTCATAAACTTTAACAGTTGTAAACGACGAATATCTTCAGTACACTAACGCAGATGACAAAATGTGTTTCAAATTGTTTTGCACCAGGTAATTCTTCTTCAAGGCAGCATGTTGGGAACAGCTCCTCCGCTCTGAAACATGGTTCAACTCAATACACCCCCTCACTTATAGTGGTCGACAATGGCCATCTGGCTTTTTTTTCTTCTCCTGTAGCATATCTTTTATTTCACACCCGTCTACATGGAGGCACATTGGCATGAACTATTAGAAAAAAGTGACTATTAAATAAGCACTCTTGAAATGTTACGTGATATCCAGAAGTGCTGTGTATCCTGAGTGCTTAAATATGAATATCTGTTATTATATATTGGAATGTATTTATAATGGCCTTCATCCTCAAACAGGATACAAGTGCAAATCTTTATCAAAGTCATTAAAAAACCTTGGTGTGCTCTGTGATCACGAATGCAAAAAGTTTTCCTTCAAGAAGTTTTCCTTCATGTTCAACTGGCTTACAAATCCCGGTTTTATGCGGCTGGAATGTGTGAGATTGGAATATAAATCTGTGTTTGTTTTAAAGCCTTCACAAGTTAGTGCTGATGTGTTTTTTTTTTTTGTTTTTTTTTAAAGGTCCAGTACCAGATCAGGCGTTTGTGTTAATAGAGCTAACAGTCCGTATCTTGTGTTCCTGCATGTTGATCCGTAAGCACCAGGACAGACTCGTCTTTGTCGTCCTCTTGTGGTGACGCGTCGTGAGATGAGGATAACGAAACCTGCGAGAGCTCGCCCTGAGCTGCGATCTCCTTCTGTACCAGAGCAAACTGGGCTGTTGCCTCATCCAGCTGTGAATGAACAGCTGTGACCCACGTTTGTAGCTGCACGTTGAGAGCATCCATCCCTTGGTCCAGCTTCTCCTGTCGGCCTTTCAGCTCTTCTAACAGATGCTGTGTGTCACTGGCAACCTGCTGCCTCTTTCCTTCAGAGGGAGCACGCTGACGCAGCATGTAGCCATCAAACTCCACTGGACTGAGGTTGAGCGCTGGTCCATCCAGCTTCTCGATGAAGGCCACTGCGCAGGACTAAAACAGAGGACAAGGGCAATGGTGATCAACTGACCCGTCACACAGCAGCCTGTGGCGTACGCTGGGCGAGCAACTTTGCAATAAACTTACCAAATTTGTGAAATAGTAGCCGCTCTCTCCCGCCATCAGACTGTGAGGGAGACCAAAGCGAATCACATATTGCATGTTGGAGTGGAGGCGAGGTGGATTGGCCTTCAGCACCACATAAACCAAAGCGGACAGGAAGTCGTCGGCGTTAGCGGGCTCACTGTTCGAGGTGGAGAGCGCCTCAAAGACATGCTGACTGCATTTGGACACGCATGCAAGTTTGTCCTGAGGCGCTCGTTTGGCATCCATTTCAATAATAGCTGTAAAAACAAAAAACAGAGGGCAGAAGCTTAAAGAACAGCGCCTTTTCATGATGCTTACAGCGTATGGCAAACTCTCTTCCATGAGCTTAAAGGAATAGTTCAACATTTTGGGAAAGACACTTTCTGGCAGGGAGTTAGATGAGAAGATCAATCCTCAAGTCTGTCCATCAAAAATTAGTACAAAGGTAAGAAAATCACCTCTCAAGCTCACTCATTAACACGCTGCATTGCATTTGTTTAATTAATAGAAAAACAGTGTAAAATTGCCAATGCACCTTTTTACGGTGAACTATGAATGCTTATATTTAAAAGGGTGAGGCAAAGGTAAAATTGCTCTTCTAGTTAGAAAGCAAAATTCCCAAAATGATGACAGGTTGCTTTCGGTCCTGAAGTGGTGACTCACCTGTTATCGCGGGCAGAAAGGGGTCGCCGGTGACGGCAGTCTTCTTATCGGGGAAAGGTACGCTCAGCATCTCCGGAGTGATCCAGTTCAAAGATCTGCAAAGTAAAAACATCAAACAGGATTTTAAATTCAAGGTTTTGATCAAATACAACTCACAACTGAATACTTGTGTATACTTGTATTTAAGGATTACCGTATCCTCCTCTGGAGAGCAAGGTCCTTCTGTTCGTCATCACAACTGTCATGGCAGAAAACCCATTTGTGCAACCGGGTCATGATTAACTTCTCTACATGCTCCATTATCTGAGTGACCTGAGCCTCAGGAAAGCCTGAAAATAAAATACATAGTTAAAAAAAACTTTAATTCAATTAAAAAAAGTCATTACAATTCTCATTCTTTCAGGATGACCAGCCCAAGAGGTGTTGACCTGATCTGGACTTACTGCTGAAATATTCAGCAAAAGACTGGAAGAAATCCTGCACAAGATCCGACTGCTTCTGTACCGGCAGATCCTGTAAAGAAGACGAGACGCTTTGATCAGGACGGCTCCGACACAGCAGAATTAACAAGAAGTTATGAGAAGTGTTGTGTCACATATTTCAACAGATCATTACATGGTAAGCCTCCATTGTGTTGAGGAAAGCAGTACATCGGGACTGCAAGCGCTGGGAGGAAGGGCTCTTTAGTATCTTTAGGAAACCAGTGAAGTCCCCGGGCTCCAGGCTTTGATAAGGTTTCAACACATTCGCATGCCTTTCTGAGGACTCTACAGGGACAAAAGGAGGATGTTAGTCGAGATAAATAAGTAAACATGGTTAAAAAACTGAAACATATTACTTAGAATGGCTTTATTTGTTGAAACACTGCTGGCCAAGTCACTGAATTTGGTAAAATAGTAAATCAATGGGGCACACAGGAGGAGATGGGTTCATCCTTTGAGGTCAGTTGTGGACCTGTGGGGATAAAGACACTACACTACCCAAACATGTCCACATGGGGCCTCTTGGTACATGACGCAATGAAGGAAAAACACCTGCAATTTGTTGAATTTTGTTGTCATTACATGACTTCACCGAGAAATCATGTGTTGAGGAGGTTTGACTTGATGGCACACAACAACCCTGAATCAAAGCAAACAGAACCACCTTGAGGTTTCGGAGGCGATGGGCTGCCCCAGAAGAGTCTCCTCATTGTGTTGATTCGACGGCCTTTCTCAGTGCTCTTCTTCTCCTCAAATTTGGAGAAGGTGAGAGGAGTCCCATCATTGCTCGGCCTACAAAGAACGACAACGTTAAGCGTTCAAATCTGAACCCAGTTTAAGCCCGGGGGCCACTTCAGTAGCCTGAAGCCGATAGTTAGACGACAGTCATGCTAGTAGATAGTTACATTAACAAAGCACATGTGTAAAATGAGTATCTGAATCTGATCTGAATGCTCCTGTGAGTCCGAACGACTCAAAGCGTGTTTACCTTGCGTCTTGCCTCGAGGCTGCAGCCGGTCGAGCCTTCTCCCTCCAGCACTTGGAGCAGAAGCCCTGCCACACCGGGTTTCCATAGTAGCCACAGGCGTTCTTGCAGAGCAGCTCCTGCTGAGAAACTCTGATTCCTCTTTGCTTGTCTGTCCACATTGTGGAGTTCTTCCATATACTACTCACCTATTGGACAGAGCATTCATATTTCAACCAAAGAAACATTTTCAACCTACTCTGCAGTTCTAATATGAGGCCTTTGAATGTTAAAAGCTCAGTTTGGTTTAGTGCCCCGAGGCCTGGTGGTGCTAAACCCGGCACATAACCTCCGGCATCTTGACTTGGCCTGTTCAAGCATCACGCATTCAACTGGGACACACAACGCTGCGATAAAATAGATTAAAGCCCACGAGCACTACTGTGCAATGCGTAGAACTTTATGAATTATAAATGTGTTGCCATGAAGGAGATGACATTTTTTATTTAGCTTAAACTGATTTCATTTGAGAGAATGTCAGATTCTGCTTCAATACAAACCACAGCAGAAAACAAGACTCAAAAACACTTGACAAATATAATGTTGTGTGTATTAATATCTTAACGTGGGTCTTATCTGGTCAATTTAGAAAGAGAGATTTGCATTTAGACTTTTAGGGACAAAAGGTTGATTTAACTGGCGCCGACTTGTTCACCAGCTTAAGGAATTGTCCTGGAATTTATCTCCGTTTTTCTAAATACAAGTTTCATTACAGGAAGTTTCTGTCTCACACTTTGCTTTTACATCCTTCAACAACTCGTTCACGTGCCTTTCTATTAAATGTTATTTATAAACTTCCCCCACAACATCTAAAGCTCAGCTCCAGTTTACGAGGTTAATTAAGAGTTAAAGAGCTCGTCGGTGGCTGACTGTCAGCTGATCGTCGGAGATAAGAGCCGCCAGCTAACGCGAGCTACGTCGCGTGGCTGAAGCGGACCACTATTTAACTAATAAACTCTCGGTTCGATGAATAAACTAAGTCACCTGGTGGTTCTTCTCCTCGAGCACCAGGTATAAAGTTATTTTCCTCACCTGTCAGCGGGTGAAACCATGACGTGAGCCGCTTCCTTCTCCGACGCTTGTTTCCTCTTCACCAACTCATGGTGACTCGTTAGAGGAGACTAGCACGCCTCCTCCTCTCGGTCGGCCGGAGGAGACGAGTTGTAAGTTTTAGTAATAAATAGTTCTTATTAAACTCCTGCCGCACGAACCAAACACGGAGACAGAAAACCAGCCGCTTTCAAACCTGTGCAACCGGAAAGTATCGCGGAGACGATGCGTAAAGCTGGACGTGGTGACCCGCACGACGTCGACCTTTCAGAGCAAAGGTACCGCGGAGAGATGTTTTTATGTATGACGTCACGCGTTAACGCGTAAGAGCCACGTGTCCAACGCACAGACCTCTATGACGTAACGACGCCCGTGATTCATCCCGTTTGGGAAAACCGGTTTAATATTAATATAAATTAAATATATAAAACATATTATATATATTTAATGTCTTTGCCGGAAGTAGTAAAGACATTTAAGTACAACTGGGTTTTGTTGCCCTCTAGTGGTCACAACGCGTAAACACATCCTTGTCGGTGACGTTTCATTTATTCATTCTGATCTTTTATGTTATGAATCACGTTATACTGTTGAGAGAGGTTAACGTAAAGTACCACGTGCCTCCGTAGTCTGTTGCAATGACCTATCGCGGTGTAAATATTAAGGTCTCATGACGGTATTTAGAATAGCGCGTGTTTGGTGCCCCCTGTGGCCGCATAGGAGAACTACACCACGTTACACTCATCAGGTCAGCGCTAATGAAACATAACAAGACTTCCGGTTGATACTTTCAAAATAAAGTGACCGAGCTGAAACAATGACGAGCTAATAAACATTATAACGATCAACGAGCCAATTGTTCTGCGGTTTTGACAGGCTTCACAATTTAAGTGGGAAAATACAGATAGTGACTTTAAATATGCTGTTGCTGTCATTTTAGTAATAGCTGTCTGAATTAATAATATGTACTTTGCTATCAAACTGCTGTTTTGTTGTTTTAACTGAATATTGGTTCTTGTTTTTGTATTTCATGTTACATCTTATTTAAATCCAAACGGGCAATTGAAGCCCACATGTATAGTATTTATATTGTATACGTGATTTTAGATAATTTTTCTATTTCGCCTTTTAATGTCCTTCTTACTGTTATTTTGTGTTCTTCCATTTCTTCCGTCTCTCATCTTCTGTTTTTGTTGTTTTTCTACCATCAAAGTAACCTCTCAACTATCTCTGTCTTTACCTGAAGTCTCTGAAAAAAACATATGCCTTATAGCTTGCCTCTCATTCACTTAAATATTCATATTACATTACATTTAGTGTCTTGAAAGGTGTGTCTTTGACTGAATATAATAAAAAATTGTCTAAAAAAACAAAATGATTGTTGGCCTGATAGATATGTCCTTCTCTTCCCCAAAATCCAACCTAGTTTAACGTTTTGAATAAGTCAGAATCAAGTGTTTTACCGCCTTCCAGTGGTCACATTGGAGAACTGCAGGATTAACATTAGATTCGTCAAGCGTCGTCAATGTTGACGTGGCGCATGCTGACGTTTCCGGAAAATACTTTCAAAATACAGTGACCAAACTGAAAGAACAAATAAATAGAAATAATGACGAAGTCATCACGTGTATGTGACCTGTATAAGTACAGGGATGAGCTTACTCTTGAGGCATTAAACACTCAAAATAAACGATCAAAATGGAGAAGCACTCTGACTTTCAGAAAAGTGATGTTCAGCTAAAACAGACTACTCAACAGTGTAGACTGGGAAATGTGAGGTTTTAATGACCTGAGGAGGTGTTTAAATTCAACAATTACACACAAAGTATATAGAACTGAGTATGTTTAAAAAGGAAGTTGCTAAAAACTGCTTTACATTCTCTCTGAAAACACATTTAGCAGCGTGGGGTATTGCAGGACTGCTCATCACCTAATTTCTGTATTCCTAAAATTCTGGCTTCGGCCCTGGTAGTGCTCATACTCTGGGGCCTATATAGTACTTTAGTTTAGCGTATATACCAAATCAGCGTGAAATCAAATTACTACAAACTAATTGCCACGTACACAAACTGCAGTGTTCCGCTTTGATCGGTTGGTAATCATGTAAAACTAAACTTAAAACAATGCATCATATGTTATGGGATATTTACACATGTTTTCATACAAAATGTATTTTTCCAAAGCAATACTGCAGCCAAACGACGAGGTATATTATTATAATCGTGCTTTTATTTTGAAAATCTAAATCGGAACGTCCGTATTTTATTTCGATGCGCTTCACTCGTCATCCACTCGCTCAACGGTAACTAGGCAACGAGACGCTTCGCAGGAGCGAGCTAAATTACGGAGATTGTGTTTCTTAATGCGATTGACCAAGTAAGAAAGGAGAGACGTTTACGGTTTTAAAGGGTAAAGTTTTATGAAGCAGCTGCAGAGAGAGATTAATCATCCAAGACGTGAAGGGGTGAGACGTCATGTCAGACGCTGCAGCCGAGGAAGAGTTGGGGAAGAGTTCAGGAGCTAGGAGAGAGGAAAAAGGGAACATGCTCAATATGACCGGACGGTCTCAAGTCTACACTGCAACCAGAGACACACTCATCCCAAAGAAGGTCACTCACACTGAGACACATGCATTGGTGAGCATGTCTCGTTTAATGTGTATATTTGTATAAAATGAGTAATCTTTATATATTGAAAACAATCCACATTTCTTTGGATAAAAGGGTAGTCTAAGAACTGTCACTGGCTCATAACAATACTGAATATTTGCCCTTTGTTCAGTCTCTAGAATGGGTATTTGGGAAGAATTCTGCTCCTCCTGTCTTTAGTCTGCAGGACCACGACCAGCTGGTGGTCCTCTATGCAGGAGCTAATGTTGGGGTCATCTACAATCACACAACACACTCTCAGCACATACTCCAGGTAAAGAAAATCCCCAAGTTTCAGGTTGCAGAGTGTTCATTTAAATATCTTAATGTGTATATACTCAATCTTCTCAGGGTCACTGCTGCCCAATCTCATGTATGTGTGTAAGTGAGGACAGACGCTGGATCGCATCAGCAGACCAGGGGCCGAAAAGCACAGTGATGATATGGGACTCCTACTCTGGGTAGCTCTTGATTCTACACGGAGGCTTTTTATGTATCAAAAAATGTATGTCTTGATGGTAGCAACATAAATGATAACTATTTCAGCATTCCAGTGCATACATTGTTCGATTGCCACCCTGAGGGAGGTGTCATTGCGATGGCATTCTCAGGAGACACAAAGCATCTGGTAACCCTCGGGGGGGAGGAAGTTCAAGTGAGTATGCCAGCAGTGTTTTTTTAAATTAAGTAAACAGTGTTGGATAATCTAGATTGCGAAATGCCCAATCCAGGAAAAATATATAGAGACACATTTATGATCTGTGGTTTTGCCAAGTTGCACCTTCTGGTCTTCATTCATGATGAATAGGAAATAGACGGTCTAAAGGAGTGTGACACCAACCAAACTGTGACTTTCTGTCATTTGACATGTCAGAGCTCCAAAATACTTCTCTTGATGACATGGTAGTGTAGAATATGTAAGCCATATATTTAGGATCGTTAAACATTATGTCATGATTTTATTGTCTTTTTTAGGATTAGCATTAGGGATTAAGTACCATTTATAAATAAAAAAAACGATAACATATGTAACAAATTGTAAACATCTAAAAACTGTGCTCTTTCTCGATATAACCTATAAGTTCACAAAACACAAAAACAGCTTAGATGGTTAATAGTTAACACTGGATTTGACAAAATGAATCACAATTAACTATTTGACAATCTTTGCACAGTGCGTGTGTATTTGGGATTGGACGAATGAAACAGATATGCCTTTGTGTTTTACGCAAATCAATCCCAACCATGGCTTCCAAGTAAGTAACTTTTGTATTCATTTAACATTTTTTTACGTCACCTTACTTTAAGAGAAATGGCATTTAAATATTGGACTGTTTTTCAGGATTACATCATTTTTAATCCAAATGATAGCGCTCAGCTGCTCAGCAACAGTAAAAGCCAGTTGCTATTGTACAGCAGTGTAAGTCCTGCTGTTCCTTTTTCTCTAAATAGATAATACAGCTGTTCAGTGTGTGTTTATTGCAATAATCATCTGATCTTTTTTTTAAGGCCAAAGGAAGTCTGCAATACTTTGCCCTGAAGATTAAGAAGGTAAAAATAATCATCAAAATGTTGTAGAAGATGCTATCAAATTGTCATCGATATTTCTGATAAATATATTACAATATTTCAATTGTTCAACATTGAAGTTCTATGATGCCGCCAGTCGTGGATTTGATTCTTCTGTATTTGCTCAGTTCAACTCTCAAACCGTCATCATGGATTCCGGGTCACTGAGCCAGTCTGTGTTTCACTGGAAAGAGCCTCAGATCCTAACAGCGACTGCGGCCGGCTGCCTTCTTGTGTGGGATGTGATGGAAGACTTAGCTGCAAATCAAAGCCTCACCAGAGATCAAATCCAGCTCATTCACCTTCAGAACGATCCAATCACTGTCCTCACCGTAACTGACAGGTAGCCAGAGAGAGAGAGAGATATTCACGTTGTTGTTGTTGTTGTTGTTGTTTATAAAAGGGTCATGTATTTATTGATTTTGATTTCTCTCTCTGTTTGACATCACAGCTGCATCGTGACTGGTGACACTCAAGGCCGCGTCAACTTTTATGATGAAGAGTTCCTGCTTCTCATTCGTTACAGTGAATTCAACCGGGATGCTATTGTTTCCATTTCCTTTTCCAAAGATTGTGCAAAGGGATACCTGGAGGACGACATTCTGGAGGCAAAACCGTTCATCTTCAGGTGGAAGAAATACAGTCTATTATGTTGCCAGTCGACACTGTTACGTGCATTATACCCAAGCTGACCGCTCTTTTTCTGCAGGAACTTTGTGGTGTCAACTGCCAGTTCCACAGTGGTACATATGAATACACAGAAAGGCGTCCCTCAGATCCTGCTACATAAGGAAAGTGAGCTTATACATGCAGTGGCCTGCCACCCCAAACAGCCAGCTGTGGCCATGGGCAATCAAAAGGGTCTTTTAAAAGTGTGGGACTATGACAACAAAGTCATCATCTGCAGCAGGGTCTTCGAGACAGAGGACCAGATTCAGTGTGTCACTTTTGACTCTCAAGGTGAGCCAACACTGTCAACAAACAAATGTCCCATGTAAGCCAGTGTTACCCAGCTGCTGCATGCGTTTGCAATTTGTCATGACATGTTGCAATGTATAGAGCCACCTTGTTGTCTCTGAACAGGATCATACCTGGCAGTTGGTTTCGGCAGTGGAGCGGTTCACATACTGAATCCCAGCACTTTACAAAGTGATCCAGAGGAATGTTTTCATTACACTAAAGACGCCATCCACCACATCACTTTCTCCTCAGACTCAAAGTATCTTGCCACTGCGGTGAGCAAGTCCTTTTTTTATTATCCAGTGTAATGTTTGAACTTCGTTATTGGCAACATTGATTTTGGACGAGAGCTAATGTTGAACTTTTTATTTAAAGCTGTGATTGTGAAATAAAATAGGTTTGTGGCTATTATAATGTCTTGAAAATCTATACTTCTATGCTTTAACATTCGTATAACCTCAAGTGAGACATGGTAGCTTTATTTCTTTGTTCACTCTTAGGATGCTGGAAAAGCAGTGACAGTATTACGCTTGCAGACTAATGAAGGCTCTCTGCCTCGTTGGGCATATATGGGCAGACACCAGTCCCACTACAAGCCCATCAAAGACCTTCTTTTCGGGGTTCATTTGGACAGCACACAGCCCAGACTGCTCTCTCTGGGAATGGACCGCCGACTGGTTAGTCCGTTTTGTTAAAATTCTAGGACTGTGGAATAGTTTAGTGTTTTGTGATACTGTTTTTTAATGCCACACATCTCTCTGTGAATAATAGGTGGAGTATGACCTGGAAAACAGTGACTTAAATAAGCTTCTCATCCTAAGCTCGGAGCGCATTGAGCAGAGCGCTGTGCCAATGGGCATGACTTGGTATCCTCCCCTTACTACAGAGCAGTTTCTACTCGTTGCCTCAGACCAATACAAGATGAAGCTTTTCAACAGCACGACCAAGATGTGCAGGTCTGTGAGATACTGTCACAAGATTATTTGTGAAATGTGTTTCTCCGACTTTTGTCACACAAATACTTGAAAACATTATTTCATGTGTTTTACAAAAACAGAAAGACTCTCCTTGGCCCAACATATGGCTCTCCCATTGAGAAAGCAGTGGTCCTTCCCACGAGTAAAGAACCTGAAACAAACTCCTATTACCTGGCATACATCACAGAGGACAAGGTCAGTGCTGGAAGTTGTTTCTAGTATTTTACGTAAGAGTAAGAGGCTTTAGGCTGGCAGTAGCTCAGTTTGTGGGGACTGGTGGGAAAGTCCCAGCAGAGACCAAGTATGGAATGTGGACTGGTAGATTGAGAGGTGCCACTTCACCTCCTGGGCACTGTTGACATGCCTTTGAGCAAGGCATCGAACCAGTAACTGCTTTCATTCTGGCAGCTCTCCACATTTGTTGCCTGTGTGTAAAAATGTATAATATATGTATAGAAACTGAATGAAAAAAAAGGTCCTCAAGGGATATTAAATAACTGCTTTATTAAATCAAAATAGTGCTCGGTGTCTCGCATAAGTCATTTATTACTCTTAAAAAATAAGTGTTTATTTTATTTTATTTTATTAACACTGAGAAGCCTTGTCAGACAAGTTGTTGCTCTTGTCAGTGTAAATACAATATCTTTGATCATATTTGTATGGGTAAGTGTGGTGGTGTCACAACCACAAACACTTGCAGTACAACCTGTGTGCAAAACCTTTTCTCTTTTAATTTCTCAAATTGTTTTACTCTGTTGCTTGTTGTTACAGTGTTCATTTGAAAGTAAAGTAGGCAAATTTGATCTAAGAATAGTGCATGGTAGATCTCGAATATGTATGATATGATATTACTGCTAAGAGTGTGTTGTACCTCCAGGTGGGTCTCCAGATTATGCCTCTGGATGGGAACCCCTTCAAGTCCAATGCTGTGATCTGCCATTCGACAGGGGTGTCCACTTTTGCCTGCTCCTACGACGGACGATTTGTTTTCACTGCAGGGAGATCTGACTGCACTGTCCTGTCGTGGGCGATAAGCTTAAAGTGAGGCTAAATAGTCCCAACCTGAGAGGCAGGGGAAATGCATTAGTGTTAGCATTTTTTCTGGAGTTAATCGTATCTCTTGTTGTGAGTGCAGTGCGTTGGAGGCGGCAGCTGCCTTGGGAGGGAAGGACCTGATGCCCTTTTACACTCTTTTAGAGGGAGGCAGAGATGGCAAATTCTACAGGGTCAGTTAAAAGTTTTCCTTGTTTCCTACGACTACTGAGTGCTAAGTGAACAGCCACAGATTATTCCATTAACTTGAAAGAAGAAGCATGTGTCCTATTCTCTAATAGGTAGTGTCATCCATTAAGAAGTTAGGTCATTTTTTTATAACGTATACAGTATATTAATATTTCAGTGTGCTGGTGTAACATAATTTCTCTAAACAGTGAGTTTTATTTAGCATTTGAAGATGTATTGTTAAATATCCTTATGTTGTATGATGGTGAAAATGATTGGTGTAGCTTTGACACATGCATTTTGTCCAATTTTATTTTGTTTATTTTGGGCTACTTTTTGTTAGAGTGTTTCCTCTTTACCAGTACAACAGTATGACCTTAATTATAAAACACTATAGAGAACTGGATAATGGTGGGAGGGTGACTATTTTGGACAGTGGATTCTTTTTTTTACAAAATGTAACATTTAACATACATATGTTGTCTACTTGCTTTTGGGCAGCATTGCTCATACTCACACATATATTGTATTTCTGGATTATACAAGGCCACAAGAATAAGATGCCAGCTTTTACTTGTATTACTCTTTCAGTTAGGAGTTTTAGACATTTCTAATACTATTTAAACAACAGATTCTCAGTTGTCTGAGCTTTCATGTCTTTAGGAGATGGAGGACTTTTTCTATTACTGCCAAATTCGTCATCAAGGCACTGACTCAATGGAGAAACGACAATTGTCTACCAAAATCCCCCTGTCAGAGGTTCCCTCTCTAATGAGAGCTTTGGCCTACTTCCCTACGGAGCAAGAGGTACAATGTGTGTTTTCAACAGTGAATGTAGTTTTATCTGAAAAAAAATTGTTGTATACCTCAGACCTGTAATAAAAAAAAAATTGCTTCATTATATCTTACCAGATAGAAGATATGCTTAACGAGGTCAAGTTCAGCAAGTATGCAGAAACAGGAAAATACGTGACCGACATCGACCTGGAGGAGTTTATCAAGCTGTATGTCAACCATCGGCCAGCTTTAGGCATCTCTATCAATGAGCTTGTTCAAGCTTTTCACATCCTTGGTGACCGTGATAAAAGAGGAAAGCATGTTTTGCACAAACATGCACAGCTCGAACTTCTACAGGCTCGAGGTATATGCATGCTATTCAGTCAGAAGAGGATTTCTCTCTCTGTTTTTGGCTGTATTGCTGTCACATTACTGAGAAAATATTGATCCTCTGTTCCAGTTTATACATGCAATGCTCATGTTTCTTTGACATCTTTTGACAGGAGAACCCATGACAGAGGAAGAGGTGGCAGAGTGTTTCACTACACTTTTATGCCTCAATGAAGAGGAGGAGGAGGAGGAAGAAGAAGAAGAAGAAGAAGAAGACGAAGGACAAGGTGGGGAACAATCTGACCATGACCGTTATAAATCTGACAGTATGTAAAAGACAACTCACTCACAAACTATAACTTAAGAATTCACACAACAGCTGAAATATAGCATCCCTTTTGATGCGTGTGTGTGTGTGTGTGTGTGCGTGTGTGTGTGTGTGCGCGTGTGTCCAGGTGGAAATTCAGACTATTCACTGGCGTGTGCGATCCCAGATGAGATATCCATGGAGACATTTACAGGTTACATCTTGGGCTTCCCGTCCTCAGCTGAGCAATGTTGCAGGTCTTCCCCTCCAGAGTAATGAAAGCAAGGAAACTGTCTGTTAGTCGAAGAGAAGCTGAGTTGATGACGAGCCTCACTCTCTCTACTTCTGTTTTTAAGATTGCTTTACATAACATGCCCTAACAGAGATGCTAGAATTTGTATGTATTTTTATTCCAAATTTGATGAATAAATATCAATATTAACTTGGATCATCATGTCAAGCATTGTAAATAAAATATTTATTGTAAGATTAACAAATTGAACACTATTATCCTTGTGAGGAAATGTATTTGAGGTACATTGTACTGTTAATACTTTAATGTTAGAGTATTTTGTGGTATAGCTTATAAAGGATTGTAATACTTCTCCCACCATAATACGTTACTTTACACAAAAACAAAACGAAAAACCGAGGAGATTAGTTGCATCTATCATATTATTTAAACTCTATTTCATAAGAAGAGTTGCTTTCACTTTTTGACAGGGAGAGGCAGAAAGGCACATTTTAAATAGGCGGTGATCTCTGTGATTAAAGAGGTGGTGATCTCTGTGATTCCATAATTTTTTTGTTTCAATTCAGAAATAAAATAAATCTATTTATATATAAATAACACTTATTATTATAATACATTAATCAATGATTTTCTCAAATTTGCAGAATAATCATTTTCAGTAACAGCTCTATAAACTGGTCACAACATATGTGCAACCTTTGCAGTGGGGTTTATTTTGGGTGCTCGGTGGGCGGGGCTCTGACTCCGACCAATCAGAAGCGGTTCAGACAGGAACTTCCTGCTCCGCACTGAAAGAGTCTGCGAGCTGTTTTTTTTGTCAGCTGGTCGCTGAGACTCTCAGCTACGTCAACTAACCAGACAACAACAAGTTCACTTGGACTATTTATTCCCTACAGCTTTAAAAATGAGCAAACCGAGAACTCGGACTCCACGGCACGAAGTGGACAAGCTTTAACCAAGAGTCAGCCTTAACCGCGTCCTCTCGGCGAGCCCGATGAAAGCGAGAGGTTTATTGTCCTAGCTCGCTGGCTAACATTAGCTATTTGTCTGGTGAGTTACCGACATGGCTACTAGAGAGATGTCTTCACTGCAGACATATCGTCGCCCGCCGTCGAGCATAAAGCAGGAGCAGGATGACGACTCCGACTCGGAGACGCAGCTGCTGGGCCTGAAGCGGTTGGACGGGCTGGAGTCTCAGATCATCCACAGCGGACACTTCATGGTGTCGTCGCCCCACATCGAGCACCCTCCGAAGAAAGGCTACGACTTCGACACTGTCAACAAACAGACCTGTCAGACTTATCATTTCGGCAATGCGAGGATGTCACATCTCTCCATCGACGCTTCACTGACCAAACTCTTTGAGTGCATGACTCTTGCGTACAGGTATGTTATTACCACATTATGCACACGGGAACTTTCATTTTCACTGTGTCATTTCTTCACCCAGCTGAGCTGACTTCAATCATGTGCAGCTACAAAAGTCAGGCATGAGACACATTAGTTGGAAATTGCTGTCACGAGTCTTCTCTCCATGTAACTTCCTACTTGACCACTCATGATTGTGGTGGCGGAAGAAGGCCTACTCACCCTGTATCTAAATGAAGTACCAATACCACATAGTCAAAATACTCACATCACAAGTAAAAGTCCTGCAATCACTCGCACAATTCTACTTAAAAGTACAGATTTATTACGATCATAATGAAACCACTATAATCTCCAGTACATTGTTAGTACTAATGCATTGGCATAATTATACTGTTGTAGTTTATCAAGGTTCAGCCTGGTTTAACATGTGTACAATAAGATAGTTTTGTCCAGTTGTTCTCAACCAGGGGTTTAGACTCCCTTGTAAAGGTCAAAAGATAAATTTGGGGCTTCATGAAATGATTATGGGGTACGAAAGAAGAAAGAAAGAAAAAAGTTCTTCCACACAAATGTATGTTCATATTTCATTTTGGATAAACTAAACAGGCCATCTGAGAATTTGATCCTGCTTTTTTGTAAGGGGTCTCGAGCCAAAAAGGTTGGAAACCACTAGTTTAATCCGAAACAATGCATTGTATTTTACAAGCTTATCTTGCGTCTATATTTAAAGTACAATCACCTCAAACTTGTACTTGAGGAAAAGTACTGGTTTGTGGGATTCTACTGAGACTTTATGAGCACTGAAGACAGGGCCTGATGAACTCTGATTACACTCTCATTGCTCTTGAAAGAGAGATATTTGTTCTAATTTAGAGTGAAAGGATTTAAATAAGCAATAAGGAGCAACCGTAATCTTAGCTGCTAGGAAAATTTAAGCCTGTCATGCCTCGTTATCGGTTATCAGACGGATCTGAAATCAGGCCTGACAGATTCTATTTGTGTTTTGATAGGGTTGAAATAGTGGCAGGCACCGCTCCAGGCTTCTTCACATTATTAGATCTGCCAGTTCATCTGAAAATAATTGTTTCACATATCAGTCAATTTAATTTCTTTTCTTTTTTCTTTTAGACTCTAAAATGTGACAAATACTGAAAACTGACCCTCGAGAGGTACCAGTTCTCAAATAAATGTCCAGAAATATTTATGTAGTCTGACAAACAGTTTACATTGACGAAATACTCTTTCATGCTGAGAGTGATGAGTCAATTAAAAGACGTCACTCTTAATGCAGCCCAGTATCATGAAAAGGCAACGAAGACAAAGACCAGGACCGTGAATCTTGGTACGTTTATAGGCTTCAGGAAATGATACAAACTAAAAGGTGCAAATGAAAGTTGCCTTTAAAGACAGTTGCTGTTAACGAGATATTTAAAGGCAGGGTTGGTAATCTTAATTATTATTATTTTTCAAATTATCATTACAGCCTGACAGCTATCAATGAATCAAATGCTCTGAAAAAAAAGCAAGAAAAGAAAACAGTATCTGGGCCTGTGGTAATAAGCCCGTCCAATCATTTCATCGGCCCAAATGTAATGATTGGACAGACTACCTCCCTGTCTACCTTCACGTGTTCTGGCCTTACACTCATTGCTCATTACCCAAGTCTTCCACAAGCTACTAGCTGGACAGCTGTGAGTACTAACAATATCCATGTTTGTTGTTTACGTTCATTATGATACGTTTGTGGGCGTGGCTTTGGAGGGAATCCTGAAGGGACCGGCAGTTTGTTTTTGCCTATTTGGAGACTTTCTTGATGGATTAAGAAACTTAACGGAGCTCGGTAATTTCTTTGGAAAAACAGTTTGCAGCACAGGACTTGGTTTTTGGTTGAATAATTTAAAAAAATCAATTTTACTCTTGTTTGTTTCAAGATTACCAACCCTGCCTTTTAGAGGTGAGTTGTAAAAGAAAATGCGGGGCTCCATTACCCATGGCTCTTTTTAGAGCTGTTGTGTTACTGTAGCGTTGGTGGAGAGCCAGCTGCTCAGAGGATTCCCTCTGACTTGCTAATGGCACCTACTTGGATTCATCGGGAGGACTATCTATAGGCCTGGAAAGCACTACTACCAGTTACTGTTCTGCTGTTGTCATTCATTCCTAACGAAGAAGCAAAGAGTATATGTACATGAGAGAGGCTTTACTCAGAACAAGAACAATGTTTTCCCCAATAATACTGGCTTTTCTCTATTCACTGCACCAAGTTATACTGCCTACTTGTTAAAACCGCTTTTTCCTCTCCCAAGGACTAAAAAGTAAGCACGCAAATCATAACGGTAAAAGGCTGGACAGGAAGGACAGAGTGTAACAGGAGAGGAAGGATGAGAAGAGGGAAACTGTGAGCTAACCCTTTTTGATAGGAATAAACATTTCTCTATCCAAGCAGATTGGAAATACAATTTTCTTGAACGTCATTCTCTCCTGTCCTGTTAAAGTGAAACATAAACTTAAGTCATCTTAACTTAAGACATCTTAACTTAAGACATAAACTTAACATCAAACATTTTTAAAGTTTGATGCATATTACTGTTATCATGTAGACGTATTAAAACACTTAGTTAGACGGTAAACTTATTCTTGTATATAGCCATTTCAGCATCCATCCTTTCCATAAAACATCTAAAGCATCGAGACAAAGTGCAAAAGAAACGCACCACAAAAGGACATTCAAATACAATGAAAACAGACATGAAATTAAAACCAGCTAAAATAGAATAAGACGGGTATAAAATACAAGAATAATCGATACAGTGCAGTGTAAGAAATAAATAATTATTTGATTTAATAAAAGTCTTGAGCCTTGATTTAAAACAACTGAGAGTTGCAGCAGACCTGCAGTTTTCCATGTATTTGTAAATGAATTGTGTGACAGACAGGAAGCCAGTTTGAAGACCTCAAAACTGGAGTCATGTGATCCACTTTCTTGGTCTTGGTGAGGACTTGAGCGGCAGCATTCTGAATCAGCTGCAGCTGTCTCATCGATTATGTTAGGGTGACCTGTAAAAACACCAACATGGTGGTCGAGTCTGCGGAAGATAAATGCATGGTCAAGTTTTTCCATATCCTGCTGAGACATAAATCCTTTAATCCTTGATATATTCTTCAGGTGAAATTAGGCTGACTTTGTAATTGTTTTAACGTGGCAGTTGAAATTCAGGTCTTGGTGCTTGACTACACCTTTCTGGATTGGTACGTGAACCGTAACATTTCAGATTGAATCTGAGCGCTGAGGGCGATTTGGATGTTTATTATTGCCTGTTTGAATTGAAACAAAGATGTACAATATTGTTGACAGATTGTCCACGGCTCCAGTGATGTCACTGTGCTGTTATGAAGACTTCCACACACTGTATCCATAGCAGTGCGCATATATGCCTCCTTGTTTTCCATTTAATATCTTGTGTGTGTTTACTCTCTGTTTATTTGATTCCTTGTCTCCCATCACAATTGTAACTATCAACAATTGAAACTTTTTCTTTTCAAATTATTCTCAGATTCTCAGGGTAGAAGTAAGCTTCTTTTTTTTTATCGGTAACGAGTAATACGTTTTTTTTTTTTTTTATGTCAAATTTCTTTTAAATTTAGATTTTTTTGTCATTTGTAAAATAGACATGTTGTTGAAGAGCCCATTGGCATTAGGAGCCACATTTAAGCCGGTGCATCAGTGAAACAGTCGTCAGTCATGTAACTCCTGTCGCCAAACGTGTGAGTGATGTGTGCTGGCTCAGTGTTACGGCGAGGAAGCATCACCCTTATTAAGTATTAAGGCTTTTAGTCATGGTCAAGCGTCAGTATTTATGTCAAAATCAGGTTTGTACGGTGACATTTTAAAAGATTCTGACGTTGATAACATTATTCCTGCTGGTGTCAAGTTATTTTAAGTTGAGCAGAATAGATTTATGAGAGAAATCCATTTTGTTGTGTTATTGTGGGGTAAAAGAGAAAGTAGGCGTCATGGGAATTTCTTTTTTTTTAGCTTCTCCAAGCAAGAATATCAAGGTTTCTTCTGCTAATAACACAAAGGAGATCACCATGATCCTTGAGGGTTTTAATTAATGTTGAGATATTAATCTACTTGTAAAAGTTAAGCCATTGTATTTCTTTCATAGAATGTCTTGTGAGATTATTTCACTGCAAATTTTCTTGTCCTTTCAGTGGTAATTTGGTATCTCCCAAATGGAAAAACTTCAGAGGTCTAAAACTGCTTTGGAGAGACAAGATTCGCCTCAACAATGCCATATGGAGGGCCTGGTATATGCAGTGTAAGAGTTCCTCTATCAATTGGTATCCATAAAGTGTGGACGGTATTGTTCTAGTATTTAAGTGACTTGAATTTTAACACTTCTTTAATCAAGCTGGAGCAAGTGTGGACACATCAGGATCTGGTTGATCCGAAATAGTGGGGAGATTCCTTCATAAATCTGATTTTATTTTGTTGATTCATCTACATTTCAGCACATATTGCCATGATGTCGCCAGGCTTTATTTTCTCTCTCGGTTCTCATGTGTATGTCTATTACCATCTACACTTCACATTACTCCAGCAGCATTATCTGTAAATTCATAAACTATTACAGTATGAAACTTGTTTCTGTTTTTCATGACTTTAGGATAAATATTGGCGCCGTCTTTGTAACTTGCTGCAGTAGTATCGGTTTGTTTACATACCATGAGCAGTTTTGTGACAGTGACTGATAGCATCTCTTATTCATGTCCCAAAAATAAACACAAACTGGGTCAAGCTTTTCTTGAGTTACAAGCTGAGCTATGACCATTCTTTTGTCCACCGTAAGAAATTAATGCTGCAACATATGTTCCTTTTATGTGTTATTGTATTGTAAATATAATTTACCAGTAGGAAAAAAAAAAAAGTTGAAATTCAACTGAGGGTGACTTTAAGGTTGTTTTTCTGCCCCCAGATGTGGAGAAAAGGGAGAATCCTGTTTGTCACTTTGCAACTCCCCTGGATGGAAGTATGGACGTGGACGTCCCTCGTCCTGCAGAGGTGAAGACAGAAAAATGTGATCAAATGGCAGTCGTGACTTTGTGTTGTTTCTTGTCACCAAAAACCTTCCATGGATATGATTTTATGTCCAGTCTCTCAAGCACGTACTTGTCATTGACGTTTATGTTTCCTTTGCCACTTCCTTTCTTTGTGTTGTGTGTTTTTTTATGGATCGTCTCCCTCTTTCTTCTGCAGGGCAGTGCCACAGATGGGATATGCTGGAAAAGACGAATTGAAATCGTCATCAGAGAATACCACAAGTGGAGAACATACTTTAAAAAAAGGGCATTGTATTGTTCCGTTTTTATAAATGCACTGTAATATTTCAGGGGGATTCTGGGTATTTTGCATGCGTGTCTTGTTTGTTTGATTGGTCATAAAACATGAATATTTATCTAATGTGGCACTCACGTTCTCCTTACAGTTACAAAAGCACAAGGATGATGACCTCTCAAGCTTGCTTAAGGTATGCAAAACTGCATCATGCTCAACCCACCAAAGTGCTGTTAGTACCGAGATGAACATCACTATCAATATCAATCAGATGTTAATAATAATTTAATTAACTCACGCTAAACGAGTCACCCTCACATAATTACATACTTTGTAATATATCATCTTTGACTATGCAAACAAAGTTCTTTTAACTAATTTCACTTAATTTTGCTTGTAACTTAGTGACAGACTCAAATGTATGTCCATATATAGATACGGTGATTTATTTTTTAAGACGAGTGCATGAGGTGTGGAGCTAAAAGTATTGTCAATTAATTAGTGCCGTCCTTTGTTGGCTGTACTCAACACTGCATGCTTGTGTGTCAATAACTGGCTTGGTGGTTGCATTTTTAACACTCAAAGGGACCAGAGGAGCAGTTATCGCTGTTCGGGGAAGTCTCTCCAGACATGCTGCGTGTCTCCTTTTATCAGGATGAAGAGACTGCTGTGCGCCGCCTGCCTCGTAGGCATAATGAAACACCTGCCCCTATGGAGATGGACCCTCTCTTTGACATGGATGTTCTGATGTCTGAGTTTTCAGACACGTTGTTCTCTACGTTGGCCTCGCACCAGCCGATAGCCTGGCCCAATCCAAGGGAGATTGGTGAGAAAATCATTCGTCTAATTTATGAAATCAATAAGTGATTTAACAATTGATTTGTTACTGTTGTCTTTTGTTCACTGTTGGCACCACTGGCACGTCTTCTCCCTACCTCTGCCTCTTTAACCTTCCACAGCACATGCAGGGAACGCAGACATGATCCAACCAGGACTCATCCCTTTACAACCCAACCTAGACTTCATGGACTCTTTTGATCCACTACAAGGTAGGAGTAAGGCACCACCCATAGCTGCAGTAGTACTGCACACACACTAATCGTGCACACTTTATAGGAATCAAGCGCACATGTTCTTGTAACTCAGCTAAAGCAGTCGGCTTAGCCTAACACAAAAAGTAGTGTGGTTTTACTAACCTCTAGCTAACATAGAGACTCTTGTTCCAGACTTATTTCACAGCCTCCGTCAGCCCGCCTTCCTCTCTGTTTTACCCTCTGCACCACCTGTCACCCCTCAACCCAGCAGCAGCTCACAGTCACAGGTAAACCCCAACCCAAGGCACGGCTCCGTTATTTTTCCTTGATGCCAGACTTTTTGTTGTTTTGTGAGGATTTCCGCCAGATCTTCTTCCATTTTTCTGTGTTAATATAGTTTCACAAAAAAATTGTAACATAATAATATTACTAAACTTTATTGACACAGCGCTTTTCATTAATTGACCTGCTCCTCAAACTTGTTGTTTTTGAGAATCAAACGTTCTCTTTCATGCTGTAGTCCTCCTTGAAGCTTTCCAGGAAGTTTTTTTTTTTTTGCCATATGTTCTGCTGGGTCCATAAATGCAGCTTCACCGTAGGTCCATGTCTGACTTATAACATTATATTGTAGCTTTTTCTTTTTTACATTATAAGAACATACAGTCTTACAGACCTTGACATTCGTAAACACCCTCCTTCCCATTTCCTCAACACCAAATATTCAGGAATAAAAAATAAATACATAAAAAACAATAATAATATATTACTTTTAGGAACAAAAAGACAACAGTAACTGTATCTGCAAGCTGTACCAAAGACATATTTTTCAGCATGTTTTAGTATAGTTAAGTGCATGTTCATGGACATATATTATAATTAACATGTGTATACAAGTAAAAATGATAGAATATAATGAAACATTGGCTTAAAAGATATGCATTTTGCATCAGCCTGAGCTGAGTGAATAGAAAGACTGATGTAAATGCTGCTAGTTTGACTGATTTGTCCACAATTCTGTCACAGTCTTTTGTCTCCTCCCTCCCAACTCAATAATTATATATAAAATGATAAATTCTAGCTAATATGAACTTGCATAGAACTGAGTCTCTTCTGTTTCATTTTGCACAAGAGGAAAGCGACTAAGTGTGTTTGTTCCCTTTCCTTCATCCCTTGCCAGGCCCAGTTAATGTCCTCCATGCTCACAAGCAACAACATCTCCCCTCCTGGTCCCCTGCCCATCTCCTCTCCCATGGCCAGTCAAACCAGTCGAACAGCTGGTGGTGGTGATGCTGCTGCCTATGTACAAAACTACATGCCTCTGTTTCCTGGGCAGGTGGTGCCCAGAGATCAAGCAGCAGTTTCCTCAGTTTCTCAGCCATTATCCCACGATCCTCTGGCACAGTGCCTTCCAGGTCAGGACATGGCCTCAGCAGCAGCCATGGTTCCATCGCCCTTGGACAACACCTCAGCGCTGGATGAGACTGTCGAACCATCTGTGATTACACACAAGACCTCCTCTACTGTTAAACCCAGCGATGCAGCAACCACCTTCAGCCACGCCTCAGACTATAGCTCCATAGCCACACAACCTCCACCTCCTCCTTCTCAACTACAGCCCTTGGCTCCATTACCTGCCACGCCTGTCCAACACCCTCAAACTTTTGCTTTGCCTCGCCCCTTTCAGTCATCCAGTGCCAACAAAAACCGCCCTGTGCAAAGGATTGCTCCTGCTAACACCCTCCCCCCCTCCCACCTCATCCTCACAGGTCTGTTGTTTCTGGTCTCAAGATCAAGATTTTGGTTCTGCAATTGTGCATTTAACATTGTTGATCTGTAAGAGGAGGGCTGCACGGTGGTGTAGTGGCTCGCATATGTGTGCCCTGCGATGAACTGGAGACCCGTCCAGGGTGAACCCTGCCTTCGCCCAGTGTCAGCTGGGATCAGCTCCCCGCCACCCTGAATAGGATAAGCGGTTTGGATAATGGCTCTGTAAGAGGAGCTTTCTTACTGTAACTTAATCACCACAAGATAGCGCTCAAGCCTTTCTTAACCCAAACCACTTAACCACTAGGGTGCCCCTTGCTTTTGTTTTAATAGAACTTTGTCAAATTCAATTTCAAGATATTAAATTAAAACTTGTCCAAACAGATGAAAGATGAAAAAGGCAGAGGAAATCCAGTTGTAAAAAATTATATATATAATTTTTTACAACTGGATTTCCTCTGCCTTTTTTTTAATGTTCTGGTATGGAAGCACATAAAACTAACTTACTGTCAATGTTCATGCTCCCAGCCCCTTTCCCAGGTCATGCCAATGCTGTAATTGTTACACCATCGCCTCTGAAAGCAGATGTGGTCCGTAATACTGGAGTGGTCATCACTCCTTCTCAACTTGGAGGGGTATGTTTTCAGATCTTATGCAACAGTGGATCCTCACAGTATTGAGTTGCCAATAGAAAATTACAAAACTGGAACCATTTACATTACATTATTTGTTTTTCTGTGTGAAATTTAAAACTTTACTTATCTTAAAACTTAGGTGGTCAATTACAAAGTTATAGAAAGATCATATCAGCACCTCTTTTAATTTCTTGTCCATTTGTTCTCTTTTCATGTATCTCAGACTCCTGGATTTCACGTTTTGTCTCAGACACAGAAGTCTCCCCAGCCGATTGTCCCCAAAGAAAAGTCTTCCAGCCGCAAAAGTCAGAAAGCCTCCTCTAGTGTTGGTGAGACTTCACTCTGCCCAGAAAGTACATCAAAACTCAAAGCCCACAACTTGTTACATGTGTGTTTTTTCCCGTGTTTTTTAGGTCACAGTCAGCCAGGATCAGGTCAAGGATCACCACATGGGTTAGATCAAGTTCCTAGTCCCCAGTCACTGATCAGCAGCAGCAGCTCTACACCTTTGGTAAAGAATGAACAAAATCAGGTTTGTGTGTGTATGTTTCTTTACATAAATGTGCGAGTGTGTTAGATACATTTTTGTGTGGATATTATTATTTGAATGACATATTGACCTCATTTTCTTTTTGGTGAAGCGTGTAAACCATAAACCGCAATGCTAAAAGACACAGTAAGCCTGTGTGTAATATTTCCTCTACTGTTGTGTGACAGAGCCGGATGACAACATACATATCTGCTGAGCAAAAGAGACGATCAAACATAAATATTGGCTTTAAAACACTCTGCAACCTGGTTCCCACTCTAAAGTCACAATCAAATGTAAGTCTGTGTGTCTTCATAAAACATCCATAACAGAGTTGGGACGTCACTGATGTTATGTTTGTGCACAGTTTTTGCTTTTATATATAGTTCTAAGTATTTGATTTGCTCTTTCCCTTCCTACTATATTCATTTACTTTGTGCATTTAGATCAGTAATGCAGTCACATTGCAGAAGACTGTGGATCACATTTGGAAGCTCCAACAGGAGAGGCAGCAGATGCTGGAAGAGGTCAAAAGGCTACGAGAGGAGATAGAGGAGATCAACACATCCATTAGGTATGTTAAAACATTGTGTATGCGTCACCCCTCTTCTGATATACAGAATTTGCACTCGACACATTAATCCTCAACTGTTTCTGTCTCTTGTCACTGCTTAACCACAGCTCGTGTCAGGAACAGCTGCCTGCAACAGGGGTCCCTATCAGGCGAAATCGGTTCGACCACATGCAGGAGAAGTTCAATGAATATGTAAAGAACCGCACTCTTCAGAACTGGAAGTTCTGGATTGTATCCTTCAATAAAGGAGCTCTGACACTGTTTGCTGCATAATAATAACAGAGTATAGTGTTGTGCAGACATCTTGTTCAGATCAGACTGATACCCGACAGAAGGAATATATATCCTATGTCACAGATGGAATACTTAATAGAAAAAAAAACTGAAACACGAAGGAAAACCAAGCCACTGTTATTCAAGGTTATATAGGCAGACTTCTTTTAAACCTTATTCAGTGGCCACAGTGCCAAGAGGGTTAAAAATATGATTACAAATTACCCAAAATTTACAGTGACAATTTTACCAGTCGCACTGTATTTGAGAAGGGGAATTGCTTTGTTGTTATCGACCAAATGCAGTAGCCATGATGTTGTACTGCTCTTATTTCAAATCAATCTCTGATTTTGTTAATTGCATACTTTTGAGTTCAAGCAACTCGAAGATTGAAGCATGAAGTGGTAAAAGCTAAATATGTGCACGTTAGAACTCTGGGACTCATACAGTTGGTCAGACAGAATTGCATCCGTCTCACTCTGTAGCATAACTGATCCTTGACCATCATCCATTCTAGTTCAGCATCATCATCAAGCCTCTCTTTGAGTCTTTCAATGGGATGGTGTCAACTACAACCAGGGAAGAGCTGTGTCAGACCACATTGCAGTGGCTCGATCGTCACTGCTCCCTTCCAGCGCTCAGACCCAGTGAGTAAAGGACTATTTCTTATAGACGTTCAGCAGAAACCAACAGTCTTATCAGTAGCTTTGGATCAGTTGCAGCCCAGCAGGGACTTCCTTCCAGATACAAAGCGTTAGATCACTACAGTGTGCAATTCAATTACTCAAGGTTTTATACTTCCTATCTGTCATTATCTTTGGTTCAAGCGGTTATCAAGCAACCATGACGTGACAACAAATTGAACAGTGGATCCCATTTTTTAATGATGCATTAAATAACTACCTTTAATCTCTTGGGCAGAAACAGTGATGATCACACTTTCCAATAATATTTTTCCACCTCCCACTTGTCAAAATAATACATCATTGTTCCTGACTCAGTCTGACTTTAGTAATGACACTTAATGGATCTGATAACGAAAGTGACGCCAAAAGACATCTATCACTGAAGTCCCAGTTTAAACTATTAATAATTAAGAAGCTTATCACTCGGGCTTTTTACCAAATCATTGGTTGTAAGACCATTTTTAGAATGACCCTGAGTCACTGATCGTAGCATGACACACATGGTTCTTCTGCATACTGGAAAACCTGAGTGTTTAAAGCAGCAGTTGTGAAAAAGTCCAGATAAATGACAAATTGCCCAGAGTTTCAGTTATTACAAGTAGTTGAACTATAGTTGACTTATCGAGCTGTCAACTCACAATCAGTTTTGAAAATTGTGAATCTATTACATGCCTACTGTGAAGCACTCTAAGGATAAATAGCATGACAGTTAGCTTCAAAATGCTGTGTTTTACAGTCAGGTTAGTAAAATGTGGTTTCTTGTTTTTCAGTGGTGCTGAGTACCCTCCGCCAGCTGAGCACAACCACGTCCATACTTAGTGATCCGTCCCTGCTGCCTGAAGAAGCCATCCAGGCCGTCACACATACAGATGGGTGGACTTGCTCTCAGAGGTGATGAGGTGACCCGAAAGCCACTTGAATCTTTTAACAGCAATCATCAAAATGACATATCACTAGTTTACCTTATAGACATTCAGCAAGGTTACCACGTCTTCCACAGGTGCAGGACTTCCCTGAAAAATACATAAAATGATAAATGCAAGCTAGGTCTGGCTTAATTTAGCTCTGTATGTACAATGGTCATATATTTGTTCTGCTGTACGTCAGTTGTGAGAAAGAGCAAGCTCAAATTGTGGCAGTGGCACTTCCTCTGGCAAGCTCAGCAGCCACGACTTGCCGCGGCAGCTGCCTCTGTTTGGGAGAGGTTGCCGGTTTAATGCCTTTATTTGTGGTAATTTGACAATACATTAAGGTCCTTGAGAATATAACTCTTGGTAGTTGTAATTGGTTTAGTTAAAAAAAATAACGAATTTTAATATTATAGCTAATCATTTGTATTAAACTAAGCGGATATAGGTTTAGGTCAGTTGGCACTTGTTGCCATGGCAAGTCCAGTGCTAGCTGCCGCTGCCACAATTTGAGCCAGCTCCCTCTGGACATTATTGGGAAAGATGCTCACAAGGAGGCCCATCTTTGACACCATCTTTTTACATTTATAACAATTGTGGCTTTTATATTTTTTTTGAATGACAGCAGCTAATACTACAATCACCGGCTTTAGGTAAAGAGTTTCTAAATACTTTAGTGGACTGTGGTACTGGTTGTTTGCTTTTTAAACAATATATATTTAAATTTGAATCACTTTTATAATGTAAAATACACAGCATTGTGTTAAAAGGGAAGTATTGTGTGATTGTTTATTTTATGTACTCATTCAGTTGTACAAAGTGTATGGATAGGATGCTTTTTTCACAAGGAGATGAGCTGAATGTGGGATTTTTGAAGACTAGCTGGCAGCAAAGTTTGTGTGTTTTGGAAGCCCTAAAACCACCCAGTAAGGTTTCACATCAGAATGTCTATGATCGTCTGAAACATGGTCACTCATGGGCTGGTCTGAGCTTGATTATCACAAGAAAGCTGAGACCGTAATTGTCCTTTCCATCCCTGATTTACTCAGGTGAATGTTATTTAGACAGTTAACAATAGTGGTTTCTTGGTGGGTTCCCACCCATGCTGAACATTTTCCCTCCTACTTTGCTTGCTCTGCCCATTTCCAGTAAGTTCAACTGCTAATTGTACGAGAAAGCAGTCATCTTAAATACATTATGTTGCATACATGGGTTTCTACTGGGCGGGTCACAGCATAATGAAGAGATATTACTTACAGCCCTCATAGGGAGCATAACTGAAATAGCAGTACACATTATGTATATACTTCAGTATATTTACATGTACAGTGTTTCAAGATCTTAGCTGAATGCACAGTAGTTGTAGGCGTCTTCCTGTTCTTTATTGGTCACTCAGGGATGTGCTGGTCAGTGTAATTGTTTTCCATTCAGCTATGAACAAATCGAGTCAGGGTCCTTTACAGCAGGAAAACATGTCTGTGTAAGGGTACAAGTTACATTACATGGTTTGATTTCCCTGTTGTTTTTTCCCCCTCCTAATTACACTATTTTATAAGCTGTGCTAATGACAGACAGGAGAAAACAATCAGTATTCCATGTGAAAAGATACAGTACACAGAAACGGAGCAAAGGTCATATGAAAGAGTAGTCTACCCATCCATTCAGGTCATTGTTTGTGTTACTGAAATCATATTTGAGCGCTCTGTTGACTGCTTGAGAATTGGACAATGTGCAGAATTAGTCGGCATGTCTGACGTACAGCCTTAAAGTGCCCTTACTCGTGATCTCTGCAGGCTAATTAGTCTTCTTCTTTTATTATCTGTGGTTCAGCACTCCTCAGGCAGACATTGATTTCGTGACTTGTGTTTTTACTTTCTTTTCTGCACAACAACTCAGTTTACTATGAGTTTTTTACGATAGCAAATACAACCACAGTTCTTACTTGATGAATGTGCAGTTTTTTTGTGTTTTATTGTGAATTGCATATTGGTTTTAATCATTGATTTTACTTTTTTTACAAGATAAATATGCTCAATTTACAAAAAGACAGGAAAAGCAGTCATCAAAATTCAACACATTACAGTGATGCAAATCAAATAGGCCTTATGACAGAAAGCCACAATGTTCCACTGCAGCTCGGCATTAATGTAGTTATTTTATTTTCTCGTCCTCTGATTTAAAAATGTTTGTAATACCAGGTTTCTGTGAGAGGGGATTTGTACCTGATGATGTACAGTATATCATTGCAGATGGGATCTGCCCATATTGGTTCTCCTTAAATTTAGATTTTTATTTCATTTGTTTTAAAAAGTAAAGATATTTTATTTGTTCTGCATCTGAGTGTTTTTTTGTTCACTTCCAAAGTTCATGCAACAAGTTTTAAGATGCCTTAAATGATTATGAATCACAATAAAAGCAACAAAAATTAAAATCTTGATTTGTTTTATTTTCAATGAATGTCACTTTTAAAAAAACGACATATTACTTGGTTATCAGATGCTGATAGTAATAAGAACTATGCAGTAACATACAAACAGTTTACTTTCTCATATCAAATATTTTTTTAATAATTGAAAGCTATGTAACTTAAATAAATGCAATATTCATACTAAGCAGTGAAATCAAAACGTTGCTGAGCTGAGCTGTTGGTCCAGAAGCTCCAGTATACATTTGACATAAACATAATACTCCATGTCCTGCACAAAGCGGGGCAGGCTGCAGTCCCGGTCCACTGCCTGGCCGCTCGTCAGCCGCTCCAGATCCTGAGTGTGTTGGCTTATTACCAGCAGCTGGGGCGACAGCTCCGGGGTCAGCTCGGACATTTTCAGCATGTAGCAGCGGAAGGAGGAGAGATGGTGAGCAGTGAAGAGCTGCTGCGCCGGCCTGACCAGCTCCGTAGTGTTCAGGGAGAGGCAGGAGATGTTGGGAAGCAGTCCAGGTGCAGCCTGCAGGAGACGGACTTGGTCAGTACAGTATCGGTGTCCATATCAGTGAGTAACACCCAGGGATGTAGAGCAGCCTAAGTAGGCCACGTTTCCTCAAGTGATGCTCGAGAATCCCCCAAAAGTAGCCTCGTGGTTGGCTACTTAATCGTTAATCAGAGCATCACAAGCATGTGTGCAGATTGTATAAATAACTTAAGTTATTTATAATAAATAAAAAGTTATGTTAACTTTAAATAAAAAGTTTCAGTAATGACGGAAAAGATTTTCGCAACTTAAGACTCTTGCATGTCGATATCGATATGAGCTGCTTTTATTTCTAGGTTAAACAGATTTAATATACACCAAAAAGCTTACGAGGTGGCCCAGAGCGGTGTGTATCTCCTCCTGCATCAGCTGAACTGTTGTGTTGAAGGCCCCGGACTTTGTCCCCCCTCTAACAGGCCCGCAGGCTGCTTCTGCAATGAGCAGGCACAGGAAGATGATGACTGCATCAGTGACATGAAAGAGCACAGAGTAGAGATGAATTAGATTTGAATACACACACACAAACAGAGGGAGAGAAGCATGCAGCCACTACTACAGTCACGTTGCAAGTTGTAAGACTACGTGGTTTAAAATATTGTGTAACACTTCAATATGCTTACCAGCACAGCAATTCATGACAGCAGGAGGCTTTAGTCAGCAGTAGGTTCTCTGATGTGATGTCTTTCTTTGATCCATCTTCCCATCGATGATCACTTTTATTGGGACTCCTTCGATAAAGATCAGCATCTTAATATTTTCCACCACGTGTTGGCTGTCTCAGAAAGAGTCATACAACCTCAGGATTCAACTTTACTTTCTGGGGGTTCCCTCTATTAGAATTTGTCTGGAAAAGCCGAGCATCAATTATTTGAATAACTCTTTTTCCAATTCTAGTCTAAACATTTTATAGCAGTTGTGAATTATTCTGTTTGCACTCAAATTTTTGTGGTACACATTTCATTTTCTCAATAATTAAGACATTTACATATAAAAGCATCAGGGATCTCTAAAAGTTATATTTGCTCCCTTTTTTGTACCACTAATATGAACGCATCAGATTATTCAAATCACGCTCAATTTCCTATTTTATTCTCCTTGGCAGGCCCCTCTTCAAGATCAACATGTAAATGTTCAAGACGTGTGTGTGTGTGTGTGTGTGTGTGTGTGTGTGTGTGTGTGTGTGCGTGCGTGTGTGTGTGTGTCTTCTGGCAGTGAAATCAAAGAAGAAAAAATATGATTATAAAAGTGGTTTGATTCAAATATTTTATTTTTGCCAACTTTTAAAAAATAATTTATTAGGTGGATTATGTGGAATACATCAATCAACATAAAATAAATCAATCATATGAATTAACCTTAAATAACACACCAACATATAAATAAATAAACACAGATAAATAATAATGTTTTTTTTTCAAGTTTCAATCAAACTTTTATTTCAGACTCAGGGTCCAGATAAGACAAAACATTACATAGAATAAAAAAAACCATACAAAAGCACAATTAAAATACATGGGACTACCAATGCCTTATAAAGAGACAGCTGTACAAATGTCTCCACAGCTGGGACTGGTAGCTTGTAGTGCTAAACTTTATGTTTGATAAAACCAATTTCATTTTCAGAATCATTAACCCGGCAAATAAATTTATACATAAGATTTCTTAAAACACTTTGGAAAGTATTGACTCCTGCAGCCACAAACATTTCACTGGCACTACACCATCTCGGTCTTTTAAGTAATATTCTCATGGCATCATCATAAGCTACTTGAAATCTCTGTAGGCTTGCTTTTTTATAATTAGACCACAAGTGTGCAGTGTAGAGTGGTGTACAATATGCTCTAAACAGAGACACTTTCACTCCATCTGTACACATACCAAACTTGCGTGAGAGAATGTTTGCTTGTGCATACATCCTACGACATTGCCTATAAATATTATCATCATAAGTCATCTGTTCTGTAATAACATGACCAAGATATTTTACCTTTTCACAGACACCAAGGTAGTTATCAGATAAATTGAAGTTGGGAATTTTAGACTTTTATCTTCTTTAGTTCTACAGATCAAGATAACACTCTTACTGGCATTGTATTTGATATAATGCTCCACAACATAGACAGTATTATCTTCAAAAAGATCTTGTTGTCAATGTTTCTATTTTGCATATTGGGCAATGTGGTTGAACGTGGAAAGGCAATGAAAATGACACAAAGTTAGACATCTGATGTTTATCAGTTGAATGAAAAAAATGAACATTAAACTCTGCAGTCTGAAAAGGTATTTTCAAACCCATGACCACCTGACAGATGGCAGAAGTGTTAATTGTTGCTATGATGCCATCAAACCATAAGAGTGTAAAACGTTAAACCGATATGGTTTATCTCACTGGAACGTATTTCTTTCCGAATCACGCTGCTCTCCATTTTCCTCATTGAAATATTTCCAAAGAATTACTTAAGTGGCTCTGCAGTAATGGAGACAGCCTGAACTAATCTAGCTCTATTGTTTGTTTTTTTATTAAAACACCTGTTTTGCGCGTTTACTGTTTCCTAGATTTCATCTCCAATTATTCCTTTTCCATTAACCTGTGATCAAATTACTGACCAAAATGTAGCCGTTGGAATATGTTATACCATGATGTGAGAATTCAAAATATACCTTGTTTGATAAGTAATTTTCTAGTAACATGAGTCCTATATGATTCAAATTGAAGTAATTTAAGTCATGGCAGATCGAGATAGCAATAGATCAATGTATCAGATATATAAGAGCCACACATATTGATTCCACTGCAGAATCTATTCTTCAACTTGTTGTTTATTTTGTACACATGACATCTATTGTTCTTCTGTTCATCCTGATAGAGGGATGCTCCTCTGTTGCTTTGCCGAAGGTTTCTTCCCTTTTTCTCCTCGTTAAAGTTTTTTTTTAGTCGGGGTTTCCTGTGCCGATGTGAGGTCCCGGAACAGAGGATGTGGTATGTGTACAGATTTTTAAGCCCTCTGAGGCTAATTTGTAATTTGTGATTTTCGGCTATACAAAATAAATTGAATTGAAGTGAATTGAACCTAACTTGTCACCAGAAAATTAGACTAACTCACTAATGCAGAGGTGTTAGTCACGTGCTAAACAAAGATGATAAACATGCTAAACATTATACCTGCTAGACATCAACATGTTAGCATTGTTGGCTACAGCCCCAAAAAGATAAACACATTTTGATCCTCTGGGATTTGCAAACTCTAATGGAAGTTTTTTTTATGCCTACATTTGTTTGAAGAAAAATGTCTACAAATGTATTGTCACATTACAATGTAGGAAGAAAATTGTGTATGAAAAATATGAAATGATGTAACTCAGCAGGGAGATTTGTTTAAGACAAGTGTGTGTGTGTGTGTGTGTGTGTGTGTGTGTGTGTGTGTGTGTGTGTGTGTGTGTGTGTGTATGTGCGTGTGTGTGTGTGTTTCTGTCTGTCTGTCTGTCTGTATGTCTGTCTTCAGGCAGTGAAATCAAAGATGAAAAAATATTATTATAAAAGTGGTTTGATTCAAATATTTTATTATTGCCGACTTTTAAAAAATAATTTATGAGGCTACAGGTAATGTGGAAGACATCATTCAACATAAAATAAATCAATAATATAAATTAACCTTAAATAACACTCCAACGTCTAAATAAATAAACAGATAAATAAATAACAGTGTTTTTTTTCAAGTTTCTTTACACATGTGGCAAATGTGTTTGCCTGTGAAAGTTTCCACCCATCGCATGGTACTGTTAATGATTGTAAGGCCTCTTACTTTCAGAGCGAAAAGGTATGCCTCTGTGACATTTCTGTGACATTGTATCGAAGCACTGGTTTCATTTTGATCACTCCTTGACCTGTTAACAGCGTCATTGAAGTGAAAAAGAAATGCGTTAGTGTTATTGAGGATTATCCCATTGCTATGGAAGTGAGACATGATTTTCGGCAGGTGCTTGTCAAGGTAGTCGACGATGGCACAAACGGAGGTCTGGAGGTGTTCTGTTGTGTTTTCCAAAGATATACCCTTCATGAGCTTCAATTTATATGGTCGCTCTCCTCCAAACAAATGCTTGACCTGGAGAGGAAGTGAGAATCAATATGACAGAATGAATAATGGAGAGCTCAGAAGCTGTCAATTATCATAACTTTTCATAATGGGTTCAAAAGGTCCCTCTATCAACAGTATAAGGAGCAGTAGTCAAAGAAATATTTTACTTCAGTAAAAGTGTCAAAACCACAAAGTATGTGAAAATACTCCACTTCAAGTGGAAATGCAAGTCCTGCATTTTTTTTCACAATGAGTCTGCAATAAAATGTTCCTTGTCAATATTTTCAGATTATTTATTATGCTTCTGGATCAATATACAGCTGCATTAATGTGTATGTTTGGATTTTACTGCTGGAGATGTTCTTGTTTGTTTTATTTAGTATATAAATCCTTTATAAACTGTTGGGTAGTTTTATCTACAGCAATGCATCATATTCTATAAGATCATCAGATGTTTGTGGCGTCTGTCCTGTGAGAACCACTTATCTCCTAAAAAGTTATCTTTTCATGAAACAGGCCTTTTTTGTAAGTAAGTAAAAGTAACATAATGCAAAGTATAAATTTGTGTTAAAGGAAAATAATCAAGTAAAGCACAACCCTTGAATTTGTACTTAAGTACAGTACTTCATATTGTATGTACTAAATGTACTTAGTTCCATTCCTGGTGAGGAGGCAACTTCATTTTGTAGTATCTGCAAGTTCTATTACATTAATTGGCTTTTACCACTGAATACATCTCATATGAAATATAATTCTAAAAATAGGAAAACTTCTGTCAATGTGAATGCACTATATATGATATAAACTTAAAGTATGATGCGTTTACTTACATAAACGGCATCCGCCATTTCTAGATAGTTGAAGACAGAAAAGTCATCCATACGTTCCATGTTCTTCCGAAGCTTCACAAAATCAATTGATTGGGAGTTCATAAACAAGATGTGCATCATCACAATGCAGGAAAGCAGGAGCTCTGCAGGAGGTTAGACACACAAAAATGTGTTGCTGTCATCTGCATAGCAAGTCAACCGGAAGCTTGCTCAAATGTTAGAATCAACAACTCAGATTCAAAACTGATTGTACTGAGAGAGAATAATATACTGTAAGAAAATATTGCTTATAAGGTCATTTCAGATGTTAGGCAGTTTGCCTTCAGATTTTTCAATCAATCAATCAATACTCCTGAAATCACAACATAATTATCAAAGTAACTCTAAAGCATTGTTACACCGAGGTGCTCAGTTTAAAATGTTCGTACTCTTTTGCAGAAACAGAAATCCTAGATTAATTAACTTTCATTTAAAAGCAGCTTACCTTTTCCAACAGACATGGTTTGAATTGTGTCTTTTTGTTGTTGAGTTAATGCCTCTTAACTGGCACACAATGTACTTATATATCGTAACATGGGATTTTTTTGCCATGCCATCATTCAGTGGATGACGCCTTTGTGGTATTATCTTCAAACAGATCTTGTTGTCAATGTTTCTATTTTGCATATTGGGCAATGTGGTTGAACGTGGAAAGGCAATGAAAATGACACAAAGTTAGACATCTGATGTTTATCAGTTGAATGAAAAAAATGAACATTAAACTCTGCAGTCTGAAAAGGTATTTTCAAACCCATGACCACCTGACAGATGGCAGAAGTGTTAATTGTTGCTATGATGCCATCAAACCATAAGAGTGTAAAACGTTAAACCGATATGGTTTATCTCACTGGAACGTATTTCTTTCCGAATCACGCTGCTCTCCATTTTCCTCATTGAAATATTTCCAAAGAATTACTTAAGTGGCTCTGCAGTAATGGAGACAGCCTGAACTAATCTAGCTCTATTGTTTGTTTTTTTATTAAAACACCTTTTTTATTAAAACACCTGTTTTGCGCGTTTACTGTTTCCTAGATTTCATCTCCAATTATTCCTTTTCCATTAACCTGTGATCAAATTACTGACCAAAATGTAGCCGTTGGAATATGTTATACCATGATGTGAGAATTCAAAATATACCTTGTTTGATAAGTAATTTTCTAGTAACATGAGTCCTATATGATTCAAATTGAAGTAATTTAAGTCATGGCAGATCGAGATAGCAATAGATCAATGTATCAGATATATAAGAGCCACACATATTGATTCCACTGCAGAATCTATTCTTCAACTTGTTGTTTATTTTGTACACATGACATCTATTGTTCTTCTGTTCATCCTGATAGAGGGATGCTCCTCTGTTGCTTTGCCGAAGGTTTCTTCCCTTTTTCTCCTCGTTAAAGTTTTTTTTTAGTCGGGGTTTCCTGTGCCGATGTGAGGTCCCGGAACAGAGGATGTGGTATGTGTACAGATTGTTAAGCCCTCTGAGGAGAGAAAATTGTGTATGAAAAATGGAGGAGATTTGTTTAAGACAAGTGTGTTTACCTTTTACCTAGAGGGTGCCAGTGAGTGCCACTCGGATAGATTTCATTTTAGAGTTTTTTTCATAGTAGAAATTTACTTTGCCATAGCAGGTACAACCCAGGTGTTACTCATAACATTCACGATGGCTCAGCACCATTAAGACCCCAAGTCAGGTAGTCGAATTTGACCCATATGTCACTGTCCACAAAGAGTTCACTGTCAACGCATGTTAAAAATGTCATGGTGAGTCATGGTGTTTGTCTAAAACAATTCCTGAGCTGAAACAAGTTTTATTTGTGTTACACTAACAATTAATTTCAATTCAGTAGGCTTAATTGAATCACTCACACTGAAGTCATGACGCCATGCGGTGTTTTAGGAGTGAGCCCCAGCTGTTGCCAAGCAACTGACAACCATTTGTAAATAAACACCAGGGGCCTATTCCCTGAAAGACGTAGCTGCCAAAGAAAGACTGACTTATCATTACATACTGTAGCTTGTGTTTCTCTTCAGAAATTTAGTAACTTGCCATACAGTAAGACATGTTGACGGACATGAGCTCAAACAAGCTTTCTGCTGTGATAGAGAAGCAGATTCACAGCCTTTGTCTGAATGACTTTCCTTGTGGATACGGCACCTGGGTGAGTTTTTCTTTTTTTTAATTGGTTGCAGTGTTTTCTAGATTATCTTAATTAAAAAGCATCATGTATATTGAGTTGTTTAAAGCACTCCCATCACTGCATAAAGTAGCTTAGATATAGATATCAATAAAAGGAGTGATTTTGTTCTCAGAGAAAGACCAAAGACAGTACAGAGGGAGCAGAGACAGAGGACACAGACGCCCTCCTGGATCTGCTGAGCTGCCCTCACTCTCCATGGCGACATGATAAATCATGGAGCCCTCAAGCTCCAGCCCTGAGACAGCTGGCTGTGCTCACTCCTGAACGCCTGCACACAGACTTCATTTACAATTACTTTACTACACTTCGCATTGTGGACAAGGGTGTGAGTGTACCGAGTTGTATTTTGCATTTGATTCAACCAATGCTCTTGTACAGTGTCTTTCTTAAGACATAAATAAGCATTCCCTTAAACCAAACCCATGATTTTGTATAATGCGCTCCAAAACATTATGGCATGAAAGGGTTTTCTCTCAGAAAAACTCAGCAATTCATGTTTTCCAGTTCAAAAGGGTGCTTTATCAGCTTCTCTGAGCATCAGTACAGCAACAGACTACCTTGGTACTCTTATCTGTAGGTGCATAACCAAATCTGTACTATATCTGCTTCTCTTTGCGACTGAAATAACCACAGATGACCTGTAGGAACAGTGCAAACAGTGTAAATCCCAAAGCTTATTTTAGTGTCCCTAAACCCATATTATTCTGATATAGACGTCCAAAAAAGTGGTAATTGTTATTATGCTGTCGATAGTTAGAGTATTCCCCAAATCTCATATATATACATATTGGATCCCCTAAATCCCTTCTGGTTTCACAGTATTTTCAATTAGTTTTTGGTTCCTCTAATGGCTGAGAGGCTCTGAGAAACCACTTAAATTGTAACACCCTGTGACAACTCTCCTCCTGACCTTGTTTAAAACACAAAGAACAAAGTCAGTAAATGCTGATGCTTTTAAACAATTGTGAAAAGTTGTACTTGATGTTTTGTCCGTGTTGTGTTCAGGTATCAGTCATCGACGACAGCTTGTTAAAGTTCTCAAAGCTGGAGGAATTGGTGCTGAGTGAAAACAACATCTCAGAGATCCCTGCAGAAAACCTTCCCAGCACTTTGAAGGTGAGTTTGCTCTGCAATAGTCTGTCACCAAAGGGTGATTCCCATCGATCTGCCCTGCTTTTCTATCAAAGCAAAGATAAAACACCTGCTGTGTAGTCACTGGTTGAGGTTTGTCAGTGTAACACAACTGAGAGTTTGAACTCATAGATGAAAGTGTAGCAGGTGTTGTAATGTGGGGATGATCAACTTTGATTGTAACTGTGTTTTTTTTCAAAGATTTTGGAGCTGCGTGCCAACCGGTTATCTGCTCTAAACAGTCTCACCAACTGTCTGCCTCCGCCCCTGGAGTACCTCAGCCTCGGCTCAAACAGTCTCGGTTCACATGACGACATCTGTCATCTTACCGGAAGACAGTGGTTAGTTAGCATGCACACACACACACACACACACACACACACACACACAAGAAGAAGTTGCTGGGTTATAATGAGTTAAACCAAAACCAAGTTGAACTCAAGTATAATTGTGTACTTTTTATTGTTTGCAAGGTAAGAGAAGGTAAACATTATGTCATTGTAGTTGTAGTTGTAGTTTGTAGTTTTTTTTGTAGTCTTTTTTTTCCTGTGACATATTTTACATTATACAAAAAGTTGTATAATGTATCAGTTTGAAAAAAAGACTGGTGATTTCATCAGGATTATCTCAGCTCAAGCTTGCAACTTATTCTTTTAGGTTTCTTTGCCATTAGAAATAATTTCTGGTGGATTGGAGTAGCAAAGACAACAGTGTTTAGAAAAACTCTGTGCAATTACAGCTGTTTTTAAATTAATAAAAGAAATTACAAAAATATGTTAAAAATGGGAAAATATCCAAATCAAAGGTAAGGGTGCAGGGGCTGCTTGGACTTGGTTCCTTAAGTTTATACTAAATCGCTTTAGTCCCCTATTGAAATAATTCCTTTCCAGCCAAACGTAATAGATAATATTTCCCAAAGCAGCCTTATCTGTTTTATTTAAGAATAAATCATTTTTACTGTTTTTCAAAACTCGTCAGTCTTGCTGTACAACACGTCGTTGTTCTGTAAAAACAATGACTGTCTCTGACCTCAGGCCACATCTGGTGAGTCTGGACCTGAGTGACTGTGAGTTTAGGGACCAGCAGGCCCTGCTGAGCGCCTTGAGCACGCTCACCTCCCTCAGGACGCTGGTGCTGGAGGGAAACCCATTCACTCTTGCTTCCTCCTACCCGGGCTTCACTGTGGACAGTCTGCCACAGCTCTCTTGCCTGGACACCTCATGGATCTCCGCTGAGGAAAGACAGAGTTTTCGGGGCTTGGCCAAGAACAGTGGTGAGACTGTAGACTGTGCCGTGAATTAGTAGGTCTGAGTCCTGTTAACATTTTATTTTCCTAAGTTAGCAGCTTTGTAATTTTCTCCATATGTACAGATCTGATAGTGGACCAGGCATCAGCCACAGTTAGTGTGGGCAGGGTGAGGGGAATCCCAGGCCCATTGATGAGGGTGGATGAAAATGCTCCAGACTTCCCTGTTGTCACCTACGGCTATTTTATCACATACGAGTTCCTTAGTCATCAAACCGTTAACCTGGTGACGTATACTTCTGACAATTTTCATTCTAACACTGCCCAGAATCTCACATGTGAAAACTAAATTACATTATTTATTTTTTCCAAATGGCTTTCTTTCTTTATTTACATTGTATTATGACATATTCATTTAGTAAAAGATTCACACGTTGTATTTGTTTCACATCTTGGAACTTGAAAGGTATCTCACATTTTTTCAAGACCGTCTTAAAAAATAACTCACATGCCAATATGTAAATTTTAAGACTCATTCCAAAATTACAGTTCTTTAAGAATGTAATTATTTGTTATACAATTAGATTAGATTAAACTTTATTGTCATTGCACACAGTAAGTACCATAACAACAAAAAACAGTTAGGCATCTACATTTGTTCAATGCACATTATGTGCCTTTAATTCACATCAGTTTTAAATGTGCCTTGTTTTGTTAGTTATCTTATCTTAAAACAAACGTAAAACACGTTTGAATGGGGGAAAATGCAGTTCAGATGTAGAGTAAAAATGTCCAGAAACTATCTTTTAAATCTTTTTCTTTCTTCTCTTTTTGTTGTGGTGCTGTTTCCAGAACTTAGACAGGGAGTCTAAATCCGAGGCTGCACATGTAACAGGAGATTGCTTCAGTGACGCTGACCTACAATCAAACAGACATTGTGAAAAAGAATCATCCAAACCAGACACACAAGACTTAATGGTGTATACTGAGGAAACCTGCCATGATATTCCACATGGTAATACTACTTCCCTCATTTGACCTACACAGGTTTCACGTCTACAGAAAAATGGATTAAATCACAAACCCTGATAGAGCTGACAGTTGTTTAAACAGAATGACAAAAAAAAAACACAGGTTGTAATTGCATGACATTCAGTGCATGATGTCAGTGTGATGTTTGGATTTATTTAATTTAGTAATGAATTCTGTATAACTGGGATGAACTTTTTCTTATCAGTTTCTATAGAATTTACACTGCTGCCTTCAGAGAAACATACAGTCAGAGGAAAGTTGTCTACAGTGGCTGACGAGACTGATCATTTATCAAACCTTATCATGTGACAAACACTCACTCTGAGCTTTCTGAGATGTGCATCTGACTTTCCAAAAAGCCAGACTTATATATATATAATATATATATATATATATATATAATTTTTTTTAATGTGTTTTCTGTAGCCATATGTTTGTGCCAAATTTGTACTTGTGTATTATTCAAATTTTTCTACAGTGTCAAGACACAGCACATCAAAGCTGACCTGGTCAGAGTGCATGGACTTCAGTTACACACAAACCTACGTTGTTAGTGATCTGGGAGGCTTAAAGAGATTCTTCAATCAAGGACTTTATCTTACAATAGAGGAGGAAAAGGTAAAGAAAATATGGTTTGAGTGGGTAAAAGTTTAGATGCAAAATGTGTTAGGACTCATATTCTGGTATTTGACATTTTAGGTCCTGTCATGGCCTGCAGCCTCTGAAGATGTCCCGTTGGCCAACCCCAGCCGACCTGTAAATGAGAAGAAAAGCGGGAAAGGGAAAGAAGTGAGCTCATCAATTAATTCTTACTGAATCACAAACTGTAGAAAGACACCTCTTGCATTAGTCAGTGTTCGAAAAAAAATGATTTCATACATCTATTTATCAAGTTGAGTGGATTTAGGACCAAAGAGCAGAACTCGGACAGGTTTGAAAAAAGGTTCACAAGCAACTTTATTGGAGTCAATGGGTGGTGAGATTATAGATCTGGGGCCTGCAGTGGAGCGGGGCAAGGAAAGTAGTAGAGCTAGAGTCTGGAAAGCAGACTGGCAGGCACTGGGCGAGGCAGGCGGAGTATTAACCTGAGACACAGTACTCAGGTAAACGCAAGTATTAGTTAGAGACAAACTACAAAACAGGCAGTGGCATCTGTACAATGGTGGCAAACTGAACCATTTAGTGAAGCCTGGAGTGTAGAGCCCGGGTAGATATACAGCAGGAGCTTGACGAGTGGATGGGTCTCAGTTGTGCATAGTGATTGGCAGCAATATGGAGATTGTGCGCCACACCCAGACATACACACACACAAACAGAGAAAGGACAAACAGGGGACCACACAAAACACACAAGTAATGAGAGAGGCACAGCTGGACCAGGACACTATTGAATAGACTTTAAGGGAAATCCTGGATTGTTTATTACCTGAATAGGAATAAATTGGAAAACGTGACTTATTTACATCTGTGCATGTGTCTATATATATGGTATTTCAATTTTTACCCCTGGTCAAACGTTAATTTTGATGCTCCAACTCCCTCATTCAAACCGACTCAGCTGTTCTTCATCTCATTACTGTGGCCAGTGCATTGAGGAAAGTGTTGCAGTTATTTTAGGTCAACATCTGTTTATTAATACTCTTTATTATAATACATAGCATCAATCCAAAAGCAATCGCAAAAAAACTATAGATTATCTTCATAATATAGGCTGACCAATAACCAGAAGGTTGCAAGCTTTATTATTTCTGCTGAGTTTATTCCAGTTATCTGCTGGTGACTCGAGTGTCCAATAAATCTACAGCAGCTGCCAAATCTACAGACATGCCCTCACATGGAACGAGGAAGCACTGCCTTGTGGCTCATTTCACTCTCTTATGCCCCTGAAAAGCTGCAATTATGTTTCTGCAGTTGTGAAAGACAAATTAAAATGAAATAAAGTACTGTTCAGAAGTTATGTGTGAGGTAGAGGGGATCAGAAAGGGGGAGGGTATTGTAATTTTTCTTTTGGTTGATGCTGGTGCAGTCAGACTTTTTGGAGAGAGAAGGTCAGGGTGTTTTATTTTCACCCAAAATGTATACTCTATTTCAGCCTTCCTTTGGGAAATAGTTAACAGGTAAAACATTTTTTTGCATATCCTATGGTTTGGAAAGATCCACTTTACAGAGGATAACAGTACCTTCACTGTATCATGGTTTTAATAATATGGCCATTGGTGGTGAACATTAGAACTTCCACTAGATACTGTGGCTTAAAGAAACAGTCCACCCACAGGTAAGTCCACCAGAGCTTGTCACATCAGCTCTGTGTAAGTATTGAAAGTATATTTTGACAGATAAAATTAGACTGCATCTCAACATGATAATGTCATGTCTGTGGTATCTTTCTCAGTCTCCAATCAAATCTGGATCCTCCAAAGACAAGTCTACAGACAAAAAGAAAAAAACTATTCCAGAGATGGTCCAGGACGCCCCCATCAGAAGATTACTAAGTTCTGTCCACATCCCCCTGCAAAGCCTGGTCACAGGAGGACAAAAGGTCGATGTCCTCTGTGACCTTGGGGTTCTGCACACCGAGTCTGAGGTGGAAGCTAACCAAACACTTGAAAAGGCAAGATTACATGCTTAACACGTGTTAGTAGTACAGTTGTTAGCTTGTCCATTTTACAGGAATTATTTTTGTAACAGGAAAAAAGTTCAATTGAAATTTGGACTTATTATATGTGAGATATGTTTTTCACTCATCTTTAGGATCTGGGAAAGAAAATCAAAGAGGACAAGAAGAAGGACAAGGAATCAAAGCACGGAGGAGGCAGCGGTACTAAACAGAAGAATATAGCAGCTTCAAAAGGTTAATCATCAGAATAATACATAACCTTTCTAACTGTACAGCTGAGTACAGGGAATATGTTTAGATTGGGTTTGACATAAATGAATACTGTGGAAATATGTTTAGAATAGTGTTGTTTTTAGGCTGGACTAAATGTATCTACACTGAACAAAAATATACATGCAACACTTTTGTTTTTGCTCCCATTTATCATTGGATTAAATAAAACATCTTTTTCAACAACAAACCTTTCCTTTGCACATAATAGACTTATCTCTCAAATGTTGTGTACAAATTTGTTTAAATCCGCATTAGTGAGCTCTTCCCCTTTTTCAAGATAATCCATCCACTTGACAGGTGATTAAACACCCTCATAATTACACAGGTGCGCCTCGGGCTAGTCAGAATAAAAGGTCAAATTCAACACAATTCCACAGATGTTGCAAGTCATTGGCATGCTGATAGAAGGAAGGTCCAGCTGCAACGAGTTGTTCCATGTGAATTAAATGTCCGTTTCTCTTCCATAAGCAATCTATAATGTAATTTCTGAGAATTAGGGAGTAAATCCAATCAGCCTCACAACTCTCCCCCTTTTTCCTTGGGGTGTCTGTGACAAAAAAAATACAAATCTTTAGCCCTTGTCATGTGAAATCCAAACTTCGGTGCCTAGTGTCTTTCTTTCCAGATAAAACTGCCCTGCATTATAGAGTGACCTTTAATTGTAACCAGCCCTAGGCACATCTGTGTAATAATGTTTAATCAGCATCTTGATATGCCACATCTGTCAGGTGAATGGATTATCTTGGCAAAGGTGGAGCAGGCACTAACATAGAGTTAAACAAAATTGAGCACAACATTCGTAAGAAATAATACTTTTTTGTGCATAGAAAAAGTCAATCTTTTATTTCAGCTCATGTAAAAAGGGGGCAAAAATAAGTGTTTCGTTAATATTTTTGTTCAGTGTAGTATATGTGGTTTGTGTGTCATGGGTAATATTACTGAAGAAAGTAAGTGGTATTTTAATAAGTATTTAGCATCCAAAGGAAAAATTAAAAGCGATGTGCTTTGATTTATCAGTCAGTAAACTCTTCATTTCAGTCTGCTTAAAATCATGAACCCTGTTTGATCTCGTCTTATGTAGGCAAAGGAAAAGGAGGGCAGGAATGCGAGATGGACGTCCACACAGACAACTCCATGCCCGTCCGACTGGAGCCGATGACTGTGGAGTTGACTGTGGAGCTGGAGAAATGGCAGTCTGCATCTGAAGCTCATCAACTCCTGCTCCCACACCAAAGCTCCTGAAGCAAACAGCCTGTTTTGTCTTAAAGCCAGATTATCAACTACACCAGGTGTACTTCTTTTTTGTCAGTTTGACCCACTGTTTGACCCACTGTACGACCCACTGTACACCAGGAACCATATTCCTCCAACTAGTCCTGGTGTAGCTTCATCTCAAGTAACAAGTGTTACAATCTACTCCCCAGAAAAATTAAACTCACGTTCCTCCCTGCATTCCCTCATTACTGGCGATGGCGAGTTTATCGTAGAGATGAATATTTGATATTTGTTTACGCCACATTGAGGCTATTACGTCACCTGTACAAATCTAGTAGCATAGTGCAACTGATAGACCGCTTCAGTTTTTGAATTCAGATTGTCTTGCTAACAATGCATTACATATTTGATGAATGTGTGCTGTCATGAACAGAGACTGCAAAGCACTTTCAATAGATGTTAAATTTATACATACATTTTATTTATTTTAATACAGATATTCAAAACATTTTTAAAGAAATACCTAAGTATTTCATTGTTTCATACAGAAATTATCTTTTAATTGTAAAGAAACTTTTTGGAAAGGCCATTTCACTGGAACTGAGGGGTTACAGTCAGTGTGAAGTGCTTTAGGTTTCACTGCTTCTTCTTTAACAATCATCCATCAGTTCCTTCATGAAGTTCCTATTAAAGCCAAACAGCAGCAGGTCTAACTGCTCCACTGCAGACAAGAGTGAGAAAAATCTCTCCCCTGTGATACCCATTTCACAAAATAACACACATACTATCAAACCTTTAAAGAGTACATAGTATATCCAGGCATAAAAAAATAAACTATAGCTCACCAATTTTTGCGCCAACTGATATTTTTTTTCAATCAAGTAATTTACAGTTTCAAATAAACATTTTTCATGATACTATATTATATTTGTAACTCCCCAACAAGCTGTGCAAACAATGTTAGGATATTGATAAATTAAATTATCTGAAAATCATAGCTTCTCCCACAATGATACATCCACCTACAGCATCTCCTCACTCACACAAACTCAGGATATCTAACATTTTGCTCCAAAGTCATTTACGATTACAAATTGTTAACTGCTGTATATTATTTTTCTGTATGTTGTCGGCCTGTCATTTTCTTTGAAGAGAGTCTGAGACCATTCTCCATAAGAGCGCTTAAGGACTGGTATGGACAATGAAGACGCTTGGCAAAAACAAGCACACGAAATGCACACGTACAAACCAAAACCCCCAAACCCCATGATGTGCAAATATAGTGATTGTGCGAACAAGGGTGGGAAAAGGCTTAAAAGGTCTGGTCATCATTACAGGATTCGGTCCAGTGGCCAAAGACCTCACAGATGTTGCAGTAGGCCCGTTCATCACCCTTACTGCCGTGGTAGGTGGTGTGTTGAGGGGAGTCGGGCATCTGCATTTGTGTGGGACAGTCCTCGGTGTCATGGAGGTCGAAGCAGTCGCAGATGTCACAGAACAGCCTTGGGGGAAGCTTCTTCTTCGGGGGTTCCTTATCATGGCTGCAGAGAAAAAGAAAGCAGCTTTGTGTGTAACTAAAAAGAGTTGAACTGCCATACAGTTTGAAGTCTGAGAAAGTCTGCTATGAATGGGACTTACCTATCATAGTTTTCCAGCTCACTTGGATTATTCCCATTGAGAGCAGCAGCTGCCATTGTCTCCAAGTTTTCCTTGAGTTCCTTATTTTTCCTCTGGAGGTCAACAATGACTGAATTCAGGAACTCAATCTGTAAAGAAGATACATAACAGTATCATCATTGCTGCTGCTGCTGAATGATCATCTATAATACAAACAATATATATTTTTTTCTAAATGATATAGGGTCTCCCTGTGACATTTATTTATTGTGTTATGTACCCAGACTTTGCCTCAATCCTTTGACATTATTATAGAATTATTATTATCATTATTATTAGAAACTTATAGAAACTATACCCCGCCACATCCCCCGAATTATGAATCTAATCTCGACTATGAAGGTGAAATGTCACTGCGAGTTGTCACCCAAAGAAAATTCCAAGCTTGGAATGAGTCACAAGAAGAGTCAGTAAAATACCCACTTATGATGGAGCATCTTACTGAGTTAATGTCCTTCTTAACAGATTTAATCTAAGCATCTACAATAACTTTCCATAGGAATTTCTGCAGAGGACTTATTTAATGCTGAAGATATTGAGAAATCAAGCTTGATTTGTCCTTGGAAGACAGTTTGTAGTTTTGACACCAACTATAATGTGAACCACCGGACGATACATACGAACCACAGTGACAGTGAGAGACAAACATGCACAAGTGAAGCTGATGAAAAACATTAACAAACCGCTGCCTGATGGTGGTGTAGCATTGCCAACATCAGAGACAGAGCAGAGGAGTTGGAGTTTAAGAAAGAGAACGAGGGAAGAATAAAAACAAATGAGATTCAAATTAGGACCCCTCACCCCCTACTGCCAGACAACATATTCAGGTCATCAATGACACAGATGACACAGTATAACATTTTAAAGTACACAGAGGGAGGAAATGTTTAAGACTGATCATCATGATCATGATCATCATCACCATCATCCCACCACTGTTGGTGAAATATTCTAATACAACCGTGATACCAATTCATGAGTCATGTTTATCACCGCTGGAAGAGATGAGATGTCTCATTTCACCTCTTTAAAACATTATACTGTCACCGCTACATGAGGAAAGAAACTGTCAAATTCAGATTATACTGCTACATCAAAGGTATTATTCGTCAGTAATTGTCTGAGTAAGCAGCACAGTCATTTCACAAACAGCATTCAGTAAGACGGTTTCCGTACGACTGTCCCAAACAGTTATAATAGAATAACTGTCAAACCACAAAATTCTAGGGGCCAGGGTGTGGGAAGCATCTTAACACTGAATGTATGATTGGCAAAAATCTTCAATCTATCCAGGCATGTGATTAGTATTATATCGGATGAGAGAAAAGGTATACACACCTGACTTTCAGAAGTCTCCTTAGCCTCCCTTAATTGGTCCAAAACTGCATCACCTGGAAACAAAAGGTAAAAGGTCAAATTAAGTGCAGGAGTAGACTAGGTGATCTCGTTTTCCTTTGAAGGTCACCTTACAGAGCATAGGCCTTAGTGCCATCAGAAATATTAGCTGGGGTCATGAGTTAAGCCCACTCTTACCTGAGGACTTGTTGATGGCGTCAGGCCCTGCAGCCAGGTCCTTCTCCAGTCTCTGAACACGGTCCTGGAGATTAGCCTTGTCCCGCTCCAAGTCCTGAATTGTGCCCTGCAGTGTCTTAACTGAGTCGCCTTCCCCACGCAGTCCAACCAGCTGGGAGGAAAACAATCAAGGCTATTCAATATTGAAAAAGATGTTACGTTTCTTGACTAAATTGTAGCTATTGCTCTAAAACATTATGTTATGTGAACAAGTGAAGTCACCAACTGAATGAGTTTAAAAACAGCAATAAAAGCAGACATTCAATTTGAGCATTTCATTTACAAGTCAAGACCTGCGAGTACAGAGTCCTCACATTTTTAAGTTCAAAACAGGATTGAAGAGAATGACAGCATAACCGAATGTTTTGAACCTGCAATAAGAAATGTGTCACCACCTTTGCAATGCCACCAGGGCTTTTTTGCTCACAATTTTCCAAGTTGCCATTTCAGGCAAGCTATATTGTAGCATGCACATTCAAAATGAAAGCAGGTCAATGTTTGACCTAGAAGTGACATCCTGTGAGACTTATTTTAGCTTTTAGTTTACCCACTGTCAAAAGCAAATGAAGCTAAAAGTTACATATGGGCTTTCAAAGTAGTCAAGGGCTGTAGGCAAGACTGTCTTGTATCTTCTCGTCCTCAGAATCTACCACAACATTTTAAGATTCTTGACTTGAGGGAGCAAAAAATTGAGAAATCAAAGTTTCAGCTTCCAACTCTATCTGTACACACTCCCACATCGGTCCTTACATGAACTCAAACCTTGGAACTCAAAACTTCATTTTGTGCAAGCGCAACAGCTGTCAATATGCTGCGACACCTGCTGGCAACAAGAGACTTCCATCGTGCATTATATTCTCACCTCACTCTTCATGTTTTCCACCTGCTGGTCCTTTTCTGATATTAAGGCACTGTTTTTATGGATGGACTGCTGGAGGACAGCCTTCTCCTTGTCAAACTGCTCCTTCAAGGTCCTCTCACTATCAAATAGACAATATCAACTAAATCTCAGAAGTACAGCAAACAATCTCTCCAGGCAGAGAAGAACTGGCCCTGATCTACCAAACTTTGGAACTCAAACTATTTTTCACTTCACTAATTTGAGGAGACATTAAATTAAGAGTATTTTTTCTCTGGCAGTTGTTTAGTCAAAATATTTAGTACACTTGTCAAAATAGTAAGACTGCAAATAAAGGAAATATAAAAAATAACTTATAGTACAGACATCATATTGAAAATTGAAATAAAATAGGAGGACAATGGAAAAGAAACATGCAAAATCAGTGGGCAAAGCACATGTGAAAATATCAAGCAGATGAGATGAGGCTGTAGGTTAAATTACATTATGTGTATAATGACTTAGGATGTAATGTGCTTTGCCCTTAGGAATGGTCACATTACACTACACATCTTTGCCCTGTTTCTCCATTCACTTCAACTGAAGCCTGAATGACAGACGATTTTCAAACTGAAGAAAGTAAGTTGCTTTTCCCGTTTCGGCGTAATCTCCAGTTGAATCCAGCAGATTCGCAGGTCCGAGTAAAGCTTTGCCCGAACATGTTATTTGTTAGCTGCATCAGAAACATGGCATCACATCCTCTTTTGCAGGGAAAATTCATTGAAAGTAAACGCAATGTGACCATGCCTTGCATGTTCCTAATTATCTGCCTACTTATATGTGGTTAATATATTTGTACTATTACATGATAAAGTACCTGAAGGCATTATTTGGCAGGCTTTGAAGGAAAAGAACAGCATGACATACCATTTGCTTAATTACACATGCACTACATTTTAACATGTGTCACACAGGTGAAAGCATTTGTGTATATTTAAAAATATTGGTGAAATTTGCGGAGATCTGAGGAACTGCCCGAATCACAAAATGATGCATTCTCTTACCTTTGCTTCAACTGTTTTTTGAGTTTTGAGTGCTCATCCTTGAGCTAAGGGAAAAAGATACATCGTTCAAATACCGTCATGGTTGGCAGATCAATAGCCAGAACACAAAATGTTCTGATGCTTGTAAGTTCATGTAAGATTCTTAAAGTGTTGCACCTTTGCAAGATCACTCAGGGCTTTTTGATTGTTATCAATATCCAGCGTCAGCTTGTTGTTCTCATCTTGCAGCATCTGCAGGGACTGTGTCTTTCCAGAAACTAATACTTTAAGCTCCTCACTGAATAAATACAAATGTTAAAATCATCTCACAAATTCTGACAACTCAGGTAAACAACATATTGGTTTGTAGAAACTTATTTCATGTCTCTTGATTTTACATAACCCATCAATGATATCATACTACTAAAATTTTTATCTGACAGATTTCCTTTTTACAAGCAGCTAAAACAAAGGATATATACTCACATTTCATGGCATAGACTCTCAGTCCTCTGAGTTTCTATGCAAAGTTGCTCTTTGCAAACATTCCTATCTTCTTCGTATTTGGAAATATTGTTCTTCAATGTTTTCATCTAAAACAATAATGACATATTTATTTGCCGAATTTACAGTTACACAAAACATCTCTCCACACACACACACACACACACACACACACACACACACACACACACACACACACACACACACACACACACACACACACACACACACACACACACACACACACACACACACACACACACACACACACACACACACACACACACAAGCATCTCTTACCTGTGCCTCCATCTTCTGCTTGGAGCTCAGGAGTTCTTCCAATGAAGATTGGGTTTTGTTCTTCTCCTGCATCAAACTGGCGTTCTCCTTTGTCAGCTGTTCGAGGGTCTCAGCAGTCTTGCCAGAGGCCTCTGTCGCCTAAATGGTGCATGAGCAGGATATTTGCTTAGAAGGATTTCAAATTGATAGCAGCAAATGGTTGGTTGAGATAAACACCTTATGACCTCTACCAACCCAAATAAGAAATTTGATGAATCTATTCCATCTATTCAACGCATTGTTTGACTTCAACCAATGATTTTTTATATTATTTAATAAATTAATTGCATGCTTTATCTGCATTCATTTCTGATTTAGAATCAGGTATTCAAATGTCAGTTCATTTAAATTTTCAAGTTCAAATTCTGGTTGAGAATTGACAACATAAAAATTACACGAAAGCAGGAAAATAATTAGTATATTCTCGAAAATACTCCTGTGGCCTCAGAACGGATATTGACAACCCCTGAAAGCTGCTTTATAAATCAACAAATATCATTATTTCGTACTATTTTTTAAAGTGAGAACCTTAAAAATTGGACTGAATGACATTGTAAAGCAGATTATTGGGACTATTATTTCTAAAAACTATAAATCAAATCAAATGAAATATGAAACACCATCAGATGGTCAGTGTGATAAAGATCACCTTAGACCTACGTAGTTATATAAGCCGGAAGAATTTGCCTTACATTAGATCACGTTATAAACCCACAGGCAAAGGCTGGGAGCTAAGGGTAATTTACAGCAGTTAGTAAATGGAAGATGAAAGTTAGACAAGCAAATAAAAAGGAAAGAGGAAAGGGAGACAAACCAGCAAGCATGCAGTGAGAAGGTGACATAGCTCCAGCCACTCTAAGGTATGTGAGTCAGTGATTACTACTGGAGGAGGAATACCTCAAGCTGCTTAGAAATTGCATTTTTTAGTTGGGACTCCAGCTGCCTGACTTTCTGGGTGGCTTCATCTCTCTCCACCTGCAGGGCACCTTTCTCAGCTGTTAGATTTGAGATGCCGGAAGAAATCTCTTCTTTCACAACGGCAGAGGCCGAAACCTCCGCGGTAGCATCCTTGCATTGTATTTCCAAAAGTTCTTTTTCGGTTTGTAGGCTCTTGACGTCAACCTCTAGTTCTTTATGGGTAGCGTGCAAATTTTCTATATCTCCAAGGAGTCTTGACCGTTCTATGAGCCACTTTTCTTGGCTTGTGTGGAGAGAAGAAATGTTCTGCTCCAATTTACACTGCTCAGCTAAAAGGTCTTCCTTCTCTGTGGTCAGGAAGGTCATTTGTTTGCCTATTTCTTCTAGCTTAGATAATAGCGTTCCTTTATCTTCTGTCAACCGACTAGTTTCTTGCTCTCGCTGCTTCAATTGAGTCTTCAAATCCTCCATATCCATCATAAAAGCCTTCTTTTGCTCATCAGCATTCTTAAGGTTAGAATAAATCTCTTTATTTTCTTGTGTAACTTTGGACAACGTTCTCTGCATCTCCTCAATTTGTTTGGATAGCCCATCCTTGTCAGATATAACTTTATTTCGTTCACTGGACTCAGCCTGTAACTGGGTTTCAAGAAGGTGCTTGGCCCCTGACATTGATTCAGTCTGACATTTGAACTCCTGGATCTCCTGAACCAGACCCTGGTTCTCCTTCTGCAAGGACTGTATTTTATTGTCAGCTGCAGTCTGCAACAATTGCAGACGCTGACCATCTTTTGTCAGATTATCAACCTGTTGAACAAGTTCTGAATTAGCCTTCTCCAAATCCATGTTCAGTTTACTGTGCTCTTGAACAAGTCTAGTGTTGCCCTTTTCAAGAACTTCAATATTAAGGGTTCGTTTCTGCAGCTCATTTTGTAGGTCGGCCTTCTCTCGTTTCAAAGAGGTCATCTCTGCTTCAACTTCGTCTTTTTGGCGTTTGGTTTCCTCTAGCATTGTTGTTAAATGAGACTTCTCTTGAATAAAGATGTCATTAGCTTTTGAGTAACTATCCAACTGGTCCTTATTTGTTCGAATATTACTAGTCAGCTTATCGCGCGCAAGTGAAAGAGCATTATTCTCAGATATGGTTTTTGTGTGCTTCTCTTCCAATTCACCCATCTCGCCTGTCAAACGCTCATAATCCATTTTCTGCTGCTCTAGAGCTGAATCCAGGCTCATCTTTTCTTTTCGTATAACATGTAAAGCCATCTCAATTTCAGAATTCTGAAGGCGAAATGCTTGCTTCTCTTGCTCAAAAGATGATAATGCTTCTTTAAATTTCTCGTCGGACTTTGACAGTTGTTCTGTCTGGACTTGAAACTTCTCCTTTATTTCTTCCAACTCTCTGAGGAGCTCTTCCTTCTCATTACAGACTTTTCTTTGGATTGTAAGCAAGTCTTCTTTCTCCTGCAGAAGCTGCAGCCTCTCAGAATCAGTCACCTGACTGCTTGTCTTGAATTCTTCAAGCATTTGGGCCAGGCTCATTTTGGAGGCTTTAAGTTCTTCACATTCACGGACAGAGCTCTCCAAATCTTTCTTGGCAGCACTGTGCTTATTCTGGAGCTCCTCCTTCACCGTCTCAAAGCTCTTTTTATCCAACAGAGCAGCACTGATTTCAGAAGACATCCCCACCTTTTCTTTTGTCAGTGTTTCTGTTAGGGCCTGCAGCTGGGTGTTACTCATGGTAAGATCTTCTTTTTCTAAGTTTAAGGATTTAAGTTTTGCCTGCAACTCAGCATTCTTAGCATCAAGCAATTTTTTGGCATTTCTAGCAGAATCTCTCTCTAAAATTAGATTTTCCTTCTCACATGTGAACTTTGACTTGCTTTCATTTAAGTAATCTTCAAGCCGGTTCTTCTCTTTGCAGACATTTTCATAATCCTCATGTAGTTGCTTCTTTTTAGTCTCAATTTGCTGGATGTCCTGCTGATACTTAAGGAGCAAGTCAGTCTTCTCTACATTTTGTCTTTGAAGCTCCTCAATCTGGGCCTGGTATTCACCTTTGGCATGCTTCAGGTTTTTATTTTCAGTCTGTACTTCCTGAAGAAGATCTTTGAGCTTCTCCAGTTCCTTGTTCAATGAAATCCTTTCTTCATCCGAGCACTTGTTGTTGGCAAGTAGTTGCTCTAGATTTTTTGAAAGCTTATCTCGAGTTATTAGCAGTTCTTCATTCTGGACTGAAAGCTCCTGGTGACTAATCTCAAGGGCAGAGAGCTTAGTCTGCAGTTTGCCTTTCTCAGCCTTAACATCTTCACTTTCCTTGCATGTATTTTCCAGATCTAGACTCTGCTTTTCCAGTTTTTTGGTCAAATGTTCAACATCATGCTTGTAGGAGTCAAGCTCAGCAGAAAGACACTGGGAAAAAAGGAGGGGAATATATATATGTATACACACAAGGAAAAGTAAGATGAATGAAAAACTAAACCAAGCCGATATGTCCAACCAAGTGATATGCAATTGGAAAGGTTAAGCTGCAGGAGCATCAAAATGGCAAAAGATCACACCACAGCTTCCACCACAGCTTCCACCACAATGGTTTTCAGCAATATAAAAAAGGTGGAACATTTTCACTTCAGCACTTACTTACTTTTAATACATGTATTAATTAATTTGATTCAAGTATTTTCTATGTGTATTATTGTAGATTGAATTTAATTTGTGTATTAATAAAAATGATGGGAAAACAAATACTGTATCAGCCAATGTATGTTGTCAATGAATGTCTTCCATAATATAGAAACACACAAAAACTAAGCATTTTGGTAGAAAGTGAAAATGTTCTACTTAAATGAAATATCAAGCTAACAAACAATGCAAGCAGGGGGTACATAGCTAAAGTAGTCAACAATTAAAATCAATAGCTGTAAATGTAAATGCTATTACTGATTCAAGTTGAACTCAACTTGAATCCTACCCAGTGCATAGATATCCATTTAGCAGCCACAAAACAACTCGTTAAGTAAGCATTTTTTTTGGCTTGTCCAATAATCCTAAATGGTCTTCAAATACATTAAAAACATAATTTTAATCAGGTGTACCCCTGCAAGCATATGGCCAGTGGTACCATCCAATGAATATGAAAGCGGTTATGTTGGGGGAGAAATGAGGAACTCATCACAAATGTATGCATGTTTATATGTATGATGTTAATTAAACGTGAAATGTTGTTGATAATATACATTAGACAAATTATTTATGTAAATTTTCATTTAAATAAAGAATGATTTTCAATGATCGAACATTAGTAAAGTCAGTAATACATAAAATAACCTTTTTACGTGAAACAAGCTCCTGGCAGAACATTTTAAAGACGTTGATCAAACTAATATGTCTGCACCTTCGAGGGTTTGTTCTTACCTGAGCCTGCTCCTTGTATGGCTGCAGCTCAGACACCAACTTCTCAAGCTCCAGGTTTTTGTCCTTGTTGGAGGAAAGCTCCTGCTTCAACTTATCAACTTGACTCTGCAGAACCTCAAGTTCCTTCACATGAAGCTCTGAAACCTTAGCGATGGAGGTCTCTTGTGAGGCCTTAAGCTCCTCAACCTGGGTCTCACTCTGTTTAACAGTCTTCTCCTAGAAAACAGGATTAGAAAGACATTAAATGTTACCTACCTGTTTCAAAGCAGCCCGTGACCAAGGGATGCTCTTAAGTGAAAGTGGAAGATTTTTCAATGCCTAGTAAAGTATTACACATTTTAATGTCCATAAAACTTAAAAGTTTCTGCAGTTTAATTCTCAAAAACAAGCGCATTTTTGCAACTGCCCAACAATACTTACCAAGTTAGCAATCTTCTCCTGGAGGCTACTTATCTGAGACTGATGTGCATCTCTGGCCTCTATCAGCTCCTGCTCTTTGCGGGATTGTTCTTGCTGGAGTTGTTCATTCGAGTGTGCCACCTTCTCCTTCTCCTCTGATAGTTGACTCTGTAACTCCTCAAGCCTCCTGAGTGACAACAAAAAAGAGGACATCTGAGGAGGATGTTCAGTGACAAGTTAGATTACTGAAAAAACATTGACTACAGCATGAGGACTTTTATTAATATGTCATAGGGAAATGAGTATCCAGTTCTGACATGATTGGTATAATACGTTTCATGGAGTAATGAAGTAATATAAGAGCAGGGCATAATGAAGTGTGGCACCTTTCTTTCTGTATGAGATCATCATTCATTTTGGTCAGCTGTACTGAACTATCACCAGATGTCTTCATCATGTCGGAAATATCATTTTCTAGCTTGCATTTGTCCTTTGAGAGCTGCTCAAGCTTTTCATCTGCAGCCTTCAGTTTCCTCTCGAGCCCTGAGTTAAGACAAGACAACTTTGTTCATAGGTTCTAAGGTTCAACAAGAAATGGGAAAAAAGCAAACTAGATACAAAACTTTTTACAAAACATTCAAGATGAATGCAGTTCTAATGTTCTCACCGGTAAGTTGACTTCTTAGAGACTCTGATTCTGTGGTCAGAGATGTGCACTGCTCCTCCTTCTTACTGAGCTTCTCAAGTGTTTCTGCAAAAGGAAAAAGGTTACAATTTAGATCCGCGAAGCTTTTATACACAAACAGAAATTTTACAAATGCTTGTCATTTACCTTGCATAGTGTTAGATGATATAGTCTGCTCCTCTGTGCTTTCAGTCAACCTTTGTTTCTGTGGGGAAAAATATTTTTGCATCAAATGTTTGTGTATGAATTTCTGCAGTAGACAAATTTACAATATCAAAATTTCACGAGTGTTGATTAAGATTGTCGTGATTTGTACAGCATTTGAATACTTGTGTGTTTATTCATTAGACCAGCTGATACATCAGATGAGCAGATATTTTAGCTGAAATTAGCTCATTGCAGATATTGGTATATTTGCTTATATTGACCGATAAGTAACATTAAATTGCAGTAGAGAAAAGCCAGACATGATTCAGGTAGTTTTTTTTTTTTTTTTTTTTCCATCGAAGGGCAGTGAACATGAAAAACACAATGACTTCAATCCCAACACCAAAAGGTACTGTATCTACATCCAAAATTAGGTTATAAGTCGCACCAGGCCTCCAAGCTCCTTTTCCAGGGCATCCTTCTCCTGCTGAACAGTGCTCAGACTCTGCTGTAAAGTGAGGACTTCCTGCTGTCGGCCCTCCAACTGTGAGCTCAATTCACTGACCTATAGCACACGTCAAGTGAAAATTACAACGGACAAAAGAGAAAAAGCATTGTCTGGAAATGACATATTAACCTAACAGAAGAAAAAAGGATAACTTTGCTCAAACATGAGACACACTGAAAATGAAATATGAAAATGGTCAGGAGGTGAATAAGAACCCACCTTGGTACTCTGGTTGTTCCCTTGGCTCTGAACCACCTCTAATTGACTCCTCAGGTTCACAAGCTCCTGGTTACCTTGTGCTACTTGGCTGCGCAGAGCCACCATTTCTGAAATCTGCTCTTTGGTTTCTCTGTCCTTGTCTTGGGCCTGTTGTACCAACATTGCTTCTTTCTCCTCAAGGTCCTTCACCTCAAGTTCAGTATTATGGAATTTTCCAAGAACTTCCTCCATCTCCACAAGGTGCTGCTCTTCTGCTTTTTCAACGCTGGACCGTAGGGACTCCTCCAGTCGTTCCTTGTCATCAATCAAAGAAAACCGCTGTTCCTTCAGTGCCTGCATCTCACGAGTCAAAGCTGCAGCATCAGCCTCATGCTTGGCTCCAGCCTCCTCTAGAGCCAACTTGTGCTCTATTTTCAGACTCTCCAGTGCACTTTTGGTTTCGATAAGTTCTTCTGTCTGGGCACCTGCGCCTTTGCTGAAGGACACCTTCAGCTCCTCCATGGTTTGCTGGTGTGAGGCAACAACAGATTCCAACTTGGACCGCCACAGTTCAACGGTATCAGCATTCTCCTTCTCAGCCTGGCTTACGCGCATCTGCAACTGTCCGTTGTCACCAGAGAGCCTTACAGATGTAGCCTGGAGGTGAGCAGCTGCCTCACTGTGGGTCTTTTCTTGAGCTTCTAGCTTCTCCTTGTACTTTGTTAGCTCTTCTTGCTGCTTAACTTCTTGGGAAGCCAACTGATCCCTCAGAGAGTTTATCTCATCCAGAAGGGGAGAAAGAGTAGAGTTTGAGTCCTCAGAGCCTTGTTGGGTCCCAAGACGCAGCTGCAGGTCAGCTACCTCTCTTGTACGCAGCGAAAGATCCTTCTCAAGGTCCATAATACGGGATCTTTCTGACACAGTAGCAACCTTTAAGAGCAGAAATCTTATATTCAAAGATGTGTCGGACATACTGAAGCAATGTATACTAACAAGTGTGTTAAAGACTTGATCATACGGTTACTGAACAAATGGAAAAAAAAGAGATTGTTAAACTGCAATTATAGACAACACACTTGGTAATAGCAAAATTAAAATCTTTCTGACAGAAAAACTGTCCAATTTGCTTGCTTAATGAGTAGGGCATGAAAAACATTGATCTCAAAAACAAGGTGTTATACTGACCTCTTATGGCTATAAACGGTATGGTCCAAATAATGGAAGCGAACACTGAAAGCATGTATGGAGCTATACTAGTGTGCAAGACATTTTCCACCATCCATTGCTCTCAATCTCTGAATTCATGGTAATACTGACCGCATGATTTAGGAGAGGTATGAAGTAAGAAAGCCCTTTGGGAGTATTGAATTGTACCATTATTTTTATGTTTGTCCAGCTATCTTCCAAATCCAGTGTTTATTCTAATGTTCACAAACATCTCTTTTTACTGCTTCAACCTAATATTTAATAGCTTTGTCAATTGAATAAGTTAATCAAAATCAACGTTTTCTTGATCAAACGTTGAGCAATTGTTGAAAGGGAACTTGTGGAAACTATGGCCCTGAAATAAAAAAAAATAAGAAAAATCCCTGATACCCTTTATGACTAATAGCGTACGGGAACACAAGGATGTATAGTCTGGGAGGTGGAGCAGGTATTAGACTAGCAAAATGCAGGGACACCAAATAAGCAGGACAAATGGATGCTGGGAGGCACTGGGAAAGTAAAACATAGGATCACCGAGAAAATGATTAGCGGGGACAGGGGAGAAGTTTGTCTGTCTGGTTAAGCAGTGATACCAGTAAAGCAAGAGTGAGTCCAGGTTGGGTGACTTATCGGAAAATAGTACAAATCAAAGAGCCGTTACTCAAGACAGCTGAAAGATGCATATGGTTATTTTTTTACAGTAATAATAGAATGTTACACAACGTAAAATAATTTTGAGTGAATCAATTTAAATGTGAGGGAAGTTGATACTTCAAAAAAAGGTTACAAAATTATTCTGTAGCTAATGCCACAAATTGTAATGCTGAATTTGAAGATCTTACTCTACACTGGATGGACTGATTTGAGCATTTAAATAAACATTAGTGCATTAGTTTGTTCTTTAATTATATGTTAGAAAATCAGGAGTGTTATTTTTCTTGTGTGAAGCCTGACAAACGCAAGCTCATACAAAGCAAAGCTCCAGTTGTTGCCCAGCACCTTTCTGTACCCCTTGGAAATGTTTTGGCCACTATCCCCGGCACAGGGCCTCTTTTCCAACGCAGCACACTACAGAGCAGAATTCATTACCCTAGTGTCTTCTAACTCTCTTTGGAGTTTCTCAGCTTTGGTCTTTTCAAAGAGTAGGCTCTGTTCAAGCTCCTTAATGTGGACATGCTCCAGTCTGGTCTGCGTCTGTTAGTAAACAAGGAGGAGAGGAAGAGAACACACCAGTGCCACCATCACATGCCAGCCCAATGCAGACAGAGAGGGAGTGAGACAGGAGAGAGGATGGAGGGGTTTGGACAAGGATAATGTTGATGGTGTGTGTGTGTGTGTGTGTGTGTGTGTTTGTGTACAAGTAGTTGGGAGAAATGGTATTGGGTGGGGGTGGGAAGGGAATGATGACTGAAAATGGGAAGACACCCCATGCAGAGCTTTCAGGCTGTGCCATAAACAGCTGCACCCAGGGAATTTGTGAAAGAATGGTGGAAAATACAAAACAAGCGACCAAAGAGGGGGCAATGTGTTATGAATATGCAGGATGAATATGTTGATGGAGGCAGTTTATAAGTAACCATGCAAAATTGACACCTGGTGAACAAAGCACATTGATTGTTATGATACATTGAAAATCTGATAATGTGTCAAGCCAGCAAGTATATTACGTAAAAATGACATCACCACATCATGGAGAGAAAGCAGTGATGGCCGTTTCCTGACCCCCATACTTCAATGTATTGGATCACACAGAAGATATCTAATGTTGTAGGATTGTCATATTGATCTAACAATACAAATTCCCAAAGACATATGTCTGCACTTATTATTAGTATTTAAAACTAAACCAACATTATGTCTTGATTTTATATTGGTAAAATCATTAAGCCTGTAGCATTATCAATAACCACGCTGCTTTCTCTCTTTGGTGATAAGGCCATCGTCCACAATGTATAGAGTAAGTCTTGTAATAGAAACCACCAGTTATCAGACCACCATGTGCAGGATTTGTGACCAACTTAAGAGAAATCAATTAGTAATGCAAAAGCTCAGGCTGTTGGGCTCAAGAAACAGAAAGGGTTCCTATTTGACTTCTTGTTATTGTGTGCTATGACTAATGGTTTTAGGGCTACTTACTGAAGCATTTCCTGGCACATTTTTGTGATTATTTTCTTGCATGTTACCCAGCATATATTGATTTAAAGTTTAATTTAAAAAAAAGGGAAACAGCACCAATTTTAAATGTTATACCAACAGCCTCTACCGGGGCGTACATAAAGTGTTTGATGGACACAATCTGACAAAATCAACCGTCATGGCTGACTAACTTAAGTATATACCACATAGAAAGGTTATGAATGAGACAAGAAGAGTATGATTATGAAACTATCAAACTTTTAGAAATATATTTTGGGGCTCACTGTACATTTTAGGGGTGCTTTGAATGTAAGTTTACTTATGGATTACAACGGGTGCATACCCATGGAGTAGGTACAAACTATAATGTAGCCTGGCACATCTATCTTTGTATTGAAATTACATTATAATGTTTAAGTTGAGTGTTATTCTCCATTTAATTCCAGTGGGCAAACTGAATACAGGTCTGTGACTGGACAGTGGAATGACAAGGGAGCATCTCCAGTGGTTCCATGCTGAGCACTGGACCAACATATAAGACAAGGAAGAGAAGGAAGAAGAAGCAATAACATCACATCACTGAACAGAGAGGCACCGAGGGTTATAGCACAACATTAGTAATTACACCGTCAACAGCTTGAAGTCAACAAAGCATTTTTGAGTTCGGCCGATTAGAAGTATGTTTTGTTGGTGTCTTTCAAGCTGCATGCAAGTTTTTAATATATCCACAGCTGTGAGTAAGTAATAAACTGTTAGTATACAAGTTTAAAAAGAAGATAAAGGGATATTCTAACCCTGTAGCCCTCAATTTAAACATTTAGTTTGAGATTGGTTGCCTTCAAGGTAATTGAGATGGTCCCCTGTGTAGCACTGTGGAATAAATAACAAATCCTTGACATTATACATTTTACATTATTTCCATCACATAACATTATGTGAAGGAAAAAGCAAAAAACAGACCCTTGAGGAAAAATCCCCTAGCTTTGATAATTAACTTGGACAATATATTTCCAAAATATAATATACAACATACAATTTAACTCTACATTTAGTATTTCACTAGGCTAACCCTACTACAACAATATCAATATGCCTTTTGTTCAGTGACCACATAGACCAGTATGTATTTTTTTCCGCCTTTGTCATCAAAGCCAGCCCCGTCCTGACCCACTAGGTGCATTTGACAGCACATCATCTAATGCAAGATGAAGCCAGTATCAAACTGTCCATGCAAACACGCTTATTGAGACTGCAGAATGGATCGTTTCCATTGCTAACATGGACAAGAGATAACGAAAATGCTCTCTCTGGACTCAACTATAGCTCTGTGACAAGGGATACCAGTTAATCTCTTGCAACTTTAATAAAGTGCATTGGACTTGCACACAAGTAGACACTGATGTGCAGTTTTATAAAAAAAAAAAAAAAAAAAAAAAAATGTAAATCACTTTATTGTCATGGAAATAAAGCAAGGTATATCCTAATAAACCTAGAGATCCTAATATGAAACCGCGGTGCAGGGTGAATGGAGCACCTGCTGCTTCTGACTTAAAAACAAAAGATCAATGGGACAAAATATCCACTTTTGTGTTAAATAAAAAAAGAAATGTCGGATTTAATATTATTGAACTGATCAATGTTTTGTTTTTCAAACAAGAATTCAATAAAATGCGTTAGTTGCAATGGTGTGGATTTGTGTTGTGCATTTACCTCGAGGTCTCCTTTGGTAATGCAAGCTTCCTCTACGCGGAACTGAAGGTCCTCCACCTTCCTGTTCAACAGAAAAACATTATCTTGCTTTGTTGTTGTTTTGAAATAAGAGGCAAACTAACAACCTATGACATGTATGTAAACAACAATGAAGAGCAATGTTAAGCCAACTCAGGCACAAACCTTTCCTCAGGACTTTATATAATATACACTTTATGTAATAAACAATTCAGTATCAGTATGTATTCATCTCTGCCTTGTCATCAAAGCCAGCCCCGTCCTGACCCACTAGGTGCATTTGACAGCACATCATCTAATGCAAGATGAAGCCAGTATCAAACTGTCCATGCAAACACGCTTATTGAGACTGCAGAATGGATCGTTTCCATTGCTAACATGGACAAGAGATAACGAAAATGCTCTCTCTGGATTCAACTGTAGCTGTGACAAGGAATACCATGCCTTTATATAAGATACAATTATAAATGTATAAGACCACATGAATATCAGTATGTATTTATTTCTGCCTTGTCATGTCCTTTACTCATTTTCTCTTTCAACAAACTGACCCAATAAAATTGCAACCATAGATCAGGGGTCACTAATAGGCGGACCGTGGTCCGAGTCCGGACCCAAACGCCGTTGTCTCCGGACCTCTGGCATTTTTATTTTAACTGGCGCAGTTTTTCTAGCCCTTACGGCACTGGTTCTGCAGTCCAGGAAACACACCAACCAATTACATGCGTTGTAAATAATCTTACGTGATGCTACTCGGCCAATCAAATAGGTGTATTCCAATAAGCGTTGCCCTCAACGCAAATGTGATATTCACACACACGGGAGAGAGAGCCAACAGTCGGTACGTGAGTCAGAGAAGTTCTTTCACATGGCGTTCTCCAAAAAGAGAAAAGTGGACAGCTTAACCACAGCCTTTAACCAATATTGGACAGACTCGTAGATGTTCATTTTCCTGACGGGGAGTTCAAAACCAGTATGTCTTATGTTCAGAGACTGTGGCAATTATTGAATGCGACAACGTGAAGCACTAAATCATTGCGCAGGTTAGACATTATTGTGATGTTCTGGACCTTTGCATGAGGATATTCTCTCTATCTGGACCTCGGTAAATTTGAATTGAATACCCCTGCAATAGATGCTGACATACTGTCATGGGTGACTGTATATCCATGACTGGTTATACCTCTGGGAATCCTTACCTACGCTCCTCCTCCAGCTGATTCAGCAGATCGACTTTTTCTTTGTCTGCAGCTTCTACCAAGGCACGTAACTGATCCATCTTGGTCTCCATCTTCAACGGAAAGGTTGATTAAAAAAATAAAGAGAGAAATTAATGTAGATGAGCAGGTAACTCTAATCCTCAGAGTACTTTAAGATCAACCGGAGTGTTATTACTGAACCACTGGGAGAGCTGACCTGCTCTTGATCCTCCCTGAGCAGGCCAATCTCTTGCGCCATCTCTCCAACATGGCCAGTAGCCTTTGCAACTTCAGCTCTCTCCATGTCCCTCTCAGCCATAAGCTGCTCAATATGCTGCTGCTTCTCCTTCAGCGCCTCCTGCAGGGCTGTGGTGCCTGAAATCTTGCGATTATACCGTGATGATGTCTCTGTGAGCTATGGAGAGACAGAATACAAGCAAGGTCAGACGGGGGAGTAAGCATAGCATTAGAAATAACAGATGAAACTGAGTGTGTGCATGTCTCACCAGGCCTGTACGGCTGGGCTTGGCGCTGACTGAGGAGGCCACAGAACTCATGGTGCTGATGGAAGAGGCACTAGGGCTTCGCTTTAGCCCTGATGGTGTGGCTACGACTTTGCGAACCGTTGTTTTGGCTTTGGCTGGCGTGGTGGAAGGGAAGCCAATGCGTGTGACTTTGTGAACCGGCGCAAATAAGCCATACTTGGGTTGGCACTGAAAATATCTGGGGACACACAACGGAATACAAATACGATGATGTAAATCATAGTATACATGTGGTTAACAAGTAAAACAACTTTTATTTTTGTCATTTACAGATCCAGTCGCTTTTGTACCTTGTGCCTGCCACTGCCCCGTCATTCTTTCCTAAGGGCTCATCCAATTCCACACCACACCACTCGCCTTTAGCAAAATCTGTTTCTCCAAGGAAACGTACCACTCCAGCCTTTGTACCACCAACCTGAGAAGAAAACACAAAATATTAGCGAACATTTATCCTCAACAGATAAGAGAGGCCAAAAGAGTAATCAGCTTTGTCTGGTAATAAACCCTGAGTGAGATAATTCCATCAAAGCAACAGAAACAAACATGTACCAGCTTAGAACAGAATGAGGCCAAACTATGGTCAACATATGGTTTCCATGTAAAAACCAAATTATTTAAGTGAAACGAAATGTACAGGACTGCACACAGATGGTGACTGTGCTCAACAGTGTTAGTACCAGTACTTCCTTTAACTCCGACTGTGTTTTTATGTGTTAATTTATCTGCAATTACTAAGAAGAGGAGGGTTCAGTTAGACATATGGTGGAATATGAAGAGAAGAAATGGGTATCTTTTTTTCTGTTAGATAATGTAGCAAACTTTACCAATACTCGGTCGCCCATCTTCAGTTCCCTTTCCCCCTTCTTGACTGATCCAGTATCGGAGAGGTTGGAGACAGATTCACTGTTTGTGCGTGTGAGGTTGGAGGATGGTGTAGCTGGTGTAGCTGGCGTAGCTGGAATAGCCGGCGTAGCTGATGTAGTGGAAGAGGTCTTCTTGGTTGCCGTGGTAGTTGAGGGTAATGTTGCTTTTGTGGCAGGTGTATGCGATGCTACACTGCCAACTGAAGGAGTGGGTGATGCAGCGCGGGAGGGGGGTGCCGTCTGAGTTCCATTAGCCTCCCCTTCTGTGAGAGACAACTTGGATGGGCGGGTAAATATTCCTTGCAGGGCATCACACTGGAAATAGCGCACCCCTGCAACTGACCCATCATTCTTCCCAATTGGCTCATCTAGAACAATGCCAGCCCACTGTCCTGGGGCAAACTGTGCCTCTCCCAAAAACTGTATGTGGCCTGGTTTATTCCCATTTACCCATACACGATCCCCTAACTGGAAGCTCTCCCCAGCACTCTCGGCATCTCCTGCACCGGCACTTGCATCTGATTTGTCGGCCGCATTAACTTTTGCTCCCGCTGCAAAATAAGGAAAGAGAACAGGGAGTCTTAAAAATCCATTGTGTTAGAAAGACAAATGTTACAATGCAGTGAAAAACATTTCAATATCATGTGATTTGATGTACAGATTATACTATGCAGGTTTAATCTTTCCTCTCTTTAAATTTAAATGTGTTCACTTACTAACTTATAAAAGGTATAGTAAACCAACATTTATACATGACTTCTAATTGTCAGGTTCTTCAAATACAATTCCAGTGACAATGATACTGCTGTGGCAAATTAAATCTAGGCTAAATGTTTCAAAAGCAAAACTATTTTCATATGAATTATTACTTTTGTTTTGGCAAGATGTTGGTGTAAAAGCTGGGATGCCTACATCTCCTTAATGCCATCTCCAATCCACTGCACAAAATACTCACTTGCTTTGCGTATGAGACTGTGAGCCCCTTATTGCAAACCTAAGCTGTACAGAGTTTCCCTAGCATTCCTCGAGGAGGACTCTAAACTGAAACTTCTAATTTCATTAGTCCCAAGTCAAATTTTGCCTGTTACAGTGCTGTCAACCCACAGACCAAGATATGTAGAGTGTTTTACATGGTACATAGCACAATGTTTGCCCCTAGCTAAGGTTAGGTGACTATTCAATATTATTGTTTATCACCTTTCCATTACGTTCCTTTGTAATACATCACACATGATCATATAATTAATTTTGTCTGGTGGCTGCAAAGGTATAGACTAGTGATTTAAACAAGTGTCTGAATTGCCAAAAGCCCAGACAATTAATCTTTCTTTGTTAGATCCACCACAGTCTTGTTTTCCCCTCTTAACAGTTACACGTTTAGCTTGGCATATAGAAAAGCTGAGGTTCCCAATCTTACTGTTTATTAGGATGTTTTACTATGCTTTAACATTGTGAGTTAGTGCAACCTAAAAAAAAGTGTGTTCAGCAGATCTCAAAGTGGGTCTCCTGTTGTATATTCCTTGGGATTTTAGATAAAATAGCTGGTAAGTGTATGTAATTTATCAGTTATATCTATCCAATAAAATTGACAGCCTTGTATAGCTGTTCTGGCTGAAGCTCCTCACAAAAAGAGAGACTACTGCATGAAGCCATAAAAAAGGTATAGCTACAAGGCACTACACGCTAAGGTGTATTATGACATAAACTAGGACCAAGCACAATGTAGAACAGGTCTGCCAACAAGTATGAAGAAAGTGTGACAACGTTTAACAATCTCACATTCACATTAATTTCTATTGGAATTGAAAAAAAAAAAAAAAACACACAAAATCAACTTGGTCCCAGCACCACAACCAAACAACACCTGGCTAGGGAATACTCAAGGGCAAACACTGCACTGCCACAAGTTCGCCACAAGTTGAAGAAGTTGCACAAGGGAAGAGTCTTACCTGTGCTGGGGTTGGTCTTGGGGGCTGCTGTCCCTGGTGGCCTTGCTATCTTGCTGGGCCCTTTGATCCCACTGGGCTTGGCTGTGCTCATGTTTCCTCCTGTGATCTGTTAGACCCACAAGGCTTTCCGTTGTAGGGTACAGACTGACCCCAGACCATCAAAACAACAAGTTGCAGCTCTGTGATGGTGAAGTTTTTTTCTCCTCACCAAAATTAATTTACCAAAATGTTTTAATTAAAAAAACTAAATATGTTAAACAAAAAGAAAAACTAGGAAAAGGGAGGAGGGAGAAAAAGTGCTCCACACAAAAAGGACCCTGTTTGGAAGGGGAAAAAAAAGAAATATTACTTAAATAAATCATATTTTTTTAATGAGCACTCAAAGAACCACTGATGGCTAATTAACAAGAAATTCAACTATTTAACTAATACAATTCGGCATTTTGGCAAATGTACTATTTGACTTTTCCTGTCTCTGCTCTGGGTGGCACAGACGGCAAACATTTAATGTAAGAAGTAAACTAATAAATAGCTACAGATAAAGCTTATTCATTGACTTTGTTTGTGGTGCTGTTAATGGGGGCATTTTGTTTCTGTTATGACAACAAGTTCCTCAGCACACATCATGTCACGTCTAAAAATACCCTGTCAAAGGCCAGCCGATATGCAGTCTATGTTACTGCCATCATGAACTTCTGAAAAGCTCATCATCTGCGACCTTGATCACAATACAACCAGAACCCCAAACACTCTCTCACTCAATCTATAATTCTGGCATATAAAATCCTTTAAATCTGGTTGGCAACTTTTCCTAAAACAGGATTACTGTGCAAACAAGACCACAATCAGCAGCAGATTATCCTGTTTGTCAGATTACCTCACCACAGCATTGATTGGCAGAATGTACCATTTAAACATGGTCCCCCTGAATTTGTTAGTAGTTTGACGATATGACTCAGAGTTGTATTATTTTTTTTATACTGCTATTGCCTGGATTAATTCAATCAAAACAGAAAACTACTGTCAAAATACTGTAAAGCTTTGAGTTTCAGGCCAATCTACTGTCAGATCTGTACCATCCCCAACATGATCTCTGCGGAACAGGCACATAGAAAGTATAGGAGACCAATTCTGATGCTTGATTGAGCTACCACAGTCTGTAAAAGCAAACTGCATACAAGCAAGCTAAAGCAAGGATAAGCTTGTCAACAACATGACCTAACAATTATATCATTATGGATTTGTATGTGTATAAGCAGGCCTCTATGATCACAACATATTACAAACTTACATTTGGTCAAAAAAAAAAAAAGCGTGTGATTAGCAAAGAAATCCAAATTTTACCAAAGAGGTTTTAATACTGAATTTATTTGATTGGATTCCATATGCAGTGCACCTACCAGTTAGAGAACAGCACCTTATTTGGATGGATTTAGATATCAGGATTCATGTAAATTCTGTACTTGGAATTTGCTTGTGCACCTCACGGGTGAGAGCAGAGAGATTATTTAGATAATTATTCTGGATTGTAAATTAATGTAATTAAAAATCCTTAAAAATGTTCTTTACCCTGAAATATGCCTATAAAATTGTAAATCAACAACTCCAGTGCCTTATCACCTCTCTTGTAAAGTCAAACTGTTTTGAGTCAGTTTTAAGTCAGCAAAGACACTTGACCTCACACAGGGTAGAATAATTGAATATAGAACATGTTCAACAGTGTCATACAAACATACCTTTCATTCCTGAAAGGGCCTAAGAGCTACAATATGTAGGTTCACCAAAAGGGTCGAGAAGGCTGCAACACGCCCTCCTAGATATTTCTCAACGGAAAATAAAGACTGGCCATCCACATGCAGTGACCTCATTCAAATGCAGCGGTCCAGTTTTCTCCCACTGTGCCTTTGAATGATACCGATTAGTTCCCTCAGGTCAAGAGGAGGTCTGAGACAGAAAGCTTTACAATAGCTGAAGACTGCATGATGGAAAGGATAGTCTGACGATCCAAATCTTTAGTAATTCATTTTGCACAAAAACTAAAAGGGCAAAATTAAAAGAATGTCACAAATTTTATCAATATCTATGAATGACCCAGAAGCCTGTGGACTATGACTAGTGTGTCTGAAAACCAACTGCATTATGATGCCTCAGTTGAACGTCACCCGGATTTACTGCGACTTGTGTGAGCATTAACAGAGGATGTTTCAGCTCTGACTGGTGAACTGAAGCAGTCAGCTGAAAATCATCCACTTAGTCTGGAGAAGTTCCCACTACAGTAATGTTAATCTTTTGCCACCGACAGTCACTTTAATCTGCAGCTAGGAAAAAAGCCAAATACCAATGTCAAAGGGAATCAATATAATAAAAAGTAAAATTCTTTAAAAAAATTTAACTTATGTATAACTCCAAATTCCATGTAGTTTGGATTAATGTTTTCTGATGTAAATAAATACACAAATAGAAACGGGTAGATGGTAGCCTGTAAAACAGAACTGAGACTTCTAAAAATGACTGCATTGACATAATCAACTTCCATGTTGTAAGGACAGAGGTTTCTGTGCTCAGAGACTGTTTAGGCAATGGATATGAAAAGAATAGACACTTTGTGAGGATTTTACTGGCCTCCATAATCAAAAGCATGTCGGAAAAAACTTCCTCGAGGATAAAAGAAGTCAAGCTACAGATGAGTATCTTCATAATACTTCAGTTAAGCATATCTTGCTGACTACAGGAGTACAAACCCACTTATGATTCAGACGTTAGCTGATGTGCTTGCATGTTTTGTAATGACAGCAGAGAATCTGCATCCTTTAAGCCTTCCAAGTATTTGATAGGAGGGTGTCACTGATTACACAAGTCAGTGGGTTTTCATTCCACAATGCTATTTCCGTAGGTTAATATTAGTCATTGACATTAAGCTACGATCGTAACTGCTTAGTATGCCTTTACGTCTTCAGAGGTGTATATTCACAGATCTAACCATCGCGCCTACACTTATGCTTTTGTCATCACAAAGCCAAATCGAGCTCTGGGTCTTCCTTTTTGAGGAAACATCTGTTGGGAAGATTGTGTAGGACCCTGCTAGCACAGACAAAGGAAGGTTTAGAAAAGCACTAACAGGACATGAGCACAGCATAAGAACCAGAAGCATTCTGCACCGGTGTTGTCTGTGACTACAGATTCACCTGTTTTCAAGTTATAACAACCCTCATTGTCAACAGGCGGACATAAAACCTATTTCAGCTAGTATATAGAACAGCATATAGTATAGCACTGCCCTGTCCTACACATATCCTGGCACTTATAGTTGTGCCCAGGCGTAACTGAAACCTGAAATAATAAATATATGGTTTTGTAGTCATGGTTTCCAATATTGCCTGAATGTAAAATCCAGAATTTCCAGAACCAATAGAGCCTCTTCAACTAAAACAGTCAGGGTGTTTGTATTATGATAAGTGAATGTAAAATCACATAAAATGGTTTCCACTTCAGTGGGCTGAAATCAACACATGATGCGTGCATGAGACAAGATAATATTTCTGTAGTTACCCATTTAGACTGTTTTATCTGACTCCCCACCAATGTTAGTCATTCTCTCATACATCCCGAACTCCATATGGAGAAGTACAAAGACTAGTAGAAATACAAGAATTTAAAAATGTCTAGTGATATTGCCTTTGCAATTCCCAAGACTGCCACCCATCAACGCTTTGATCGTGTCTATCAGCCCAAACAAGTTAAACTGCTTTTTGTATGAAAGGCTTAATGTTAGTTAGTTAACCATGAAAGCCTACGTCACACCTTGAAACCGCAAAACTGTCAAATGCAGAGACTCTCCTATTGAACTCGTGCAGCAGCTACACTGACATACTACGACACAGTGTACCTGTTCAGTCAGGTGTCCTGAGGTTTGGGCAGAGACATGGCCTTTGGACGTGCCTCGCCTCGATCCCTCTTCAGTACCGTGAGCTAACGGACTGAGAGCTGTCGGTGAGGTGGCACATCTGGTTGAGAGTGAACGCCTGTTAAAAACATACCACTGCAGCTAACTTACCTTTCTAATTAAAATCGACGTCTACGGTGAGACTATATCCTGTTTATGGCGACCTGTACCGGTAACAGCCACACGTTTAAACACCCGAACAGCCCACCGACCCACCGAGGTGGTGAACACAGCGAGTCAGGCAAAGTCCACAAGTCCCAAAGTGTCCGCTGTGTCTCTGACACTCCAGCAGGGCTCACTGCTGCTGCAAGTTGAGTCAGCCCAACAAATCGTTACCGATTAGCAGAGTTCACCTGTAAAGATAAGACTGCCTAATAATGTTGTTGTTGTGAGCAGTCGGTCGACTGTACTGTCACCTCTCCGGCTGGAGCCCAGCCCGTGAGCTCGGTCATAATGTGTCCGAGTCACGTTAACGTTAGCGGGGAGGCCCGAGCAATACGGCGAACCGTGGTCAGGACCAGGAGAAGGGCTGGTTAGCTAGGTTAGCTAGCTTAACTAACACCTCAAGTAACGTGGACACCACCTGGACAACTTCCACCTTCACGCTCAGTTTCCTGGTTTATGAGCAACAAACGGACAGGAGAGTTTGCGGAAATACACGACCTCAACGTGGACTCGCTGATACTGACCTGCTATGTGTCTGGACCGCCTACGTCTTCTTCTCAGGAGAAAAACACACAGCTAGCGAGCTAAGTGGAGAACCGCGACGTGTGACTGGTCGGACTGAGACGGATCAGAGACGTGAACACAGGCGCAGCCCGGCGCGCGAGCTGTCTGTCCGACGGCCGCGAGAGGGACGTCAAACAGAGACGGAACGTTCAGTCGGATGGAACACTCCCTCCGTTCTAGAACTTCTAGAAGAGAACACAACTATTTACACACACACAAACTTTACTGTTGCAATCAGGAAGTCAAAGGGAGTCACATAAAGCTAAAATGTGCTCATATATTATTATTTTTTTTTTTTACTATTTCGGTTTGTTGTAATAATATAAAACAAACAATGTTATATTATTCAAGCGCACATATATATATTCAAGTCACGTTAAGGAAATAAACCAAGTGAAACCAGCTTTAATTAATCTCAGACTCTTCAGATTATTCAGAAGCAGAAACAATCCGAGTTTAAATTCCGAGATAATAGTCAATATTTTGACTTAAATTTCTGACTTTTCAATAGAAAGAAAAAATATAAAAGTTGCTTTATCACAAAAGGTATGAGTCAACATTCTTATATAGTCTCTACGGGCTCAATAGCTTCTCTTTGCGGGGGTGAAATAGCTTTCCTTCTCTTGACATTGTCAGAGGTTGAGCACATCCACACACATGGGCTTGTGTATGCATGCATATATGCATCAGTATGTACTGTATGTAGGAGTATGTGAGTGTTTGGTATGCATCTATGCGCAAGTCATTTACAAGTCTAAGTGCAAATACTGCACATACAATGTTTGGTGTATGTTCTAATATGTTTGACCCGATTGACATAACATTCACGATGTTGGGAAATTCCCTTAACTTTGAAACAGCATGCAATGTTTTTCTAAAAATACAATGTTCTCAATTGCGTATGTAAAATTATTAGCAATAAACATTTTCATGCTCCAAAATCAATTACTTTTAAAAGTCCTCCTGAAAGTTTAAGAATATCCTTATCCTATTTATTGCTAAAGAAAACCCACCAGGCAACCATTAAAAAGGCTAATCATGACTGACCAACACAATGGGTGACCAGACTAGTTAAAAGTAATAAACACATTTATTTAAAGGATAACATGAACTAAACAAAACGACCGTTGAGTCAGTAATCAGTAATGTCAGAATGTGTGGATGTGTGAAAATGTCTGGAACAACCTAAACTCAACAGCTGTCAATGTTCAGGTGGAGACTTTAAAGCTGGAACCACACCAGGCTCAAGTGTGGCTCATCAGCTGACCATCAAGGTCCTGAAAGACAGAAAAGAGCCAGCTAACAGGACACAGACCCCTAGTGGAAAGGAGGGGTCGTAACAGTCTCTATTGCCTTACATATTGCTTCTTTAAAGTGATGTTAAATCTGTATTTGAACATTTTATGATGGGGGGGGGTTAATTAACTTTATTTCAGCTGTGATATGAATCTATTTAATGAATAGTGAATGAATGAAGACAAAATGTAGATCAGACTTTGTAATGTCAGAAACAAAAATGCAAACTACAGTTCCAATTATATGCAATTGCAATGTGCATCAAAATCCGCAAGTTAATTGATTATTACAACAGAGGTTCTATTTGTTCACTGAGCTCTGATAAAGATGGCTAACAATCAACTATACACTGTTAGCTCGCATTTTGCCCTTTGTGCCGTCAACATACAGCAAAAATAAATCAAATCCATGGCTGCCAGACGAAATAATTCACTGAAGCAAGGGAAAGCATTTTTACTCAGAGCATTTTGAGTGAGACAAAAATAGAAAAAGCCATTTATACATCATGATATTAATACAGATCAGGAAATGACCATTTTACAAGTTTTACAATAAAATTAACAGCATGAGTAATAACTGCTACAAAAAAAACGGACTAATTGGTCAAATCCAACAAACTTTCTGTTGCAGCACCCCTAAATGCCCATCCCTGGTGGTATGTTTACAGATCAAATGTGTATATACAAAGCATAGACATTCAACTTGGTACAAAATGACAAACAGCTAAAAATCATGCTTGATAGGATGGTAAGGAAAATGAAAATAGAGGTTTTCGTTTTAAAAAAATGTCCATGTATCCTTGTGTTCCAAATGAAGACGGTGCATTTTTTATTTTTTCTTCGCCAAACTTCGAGGGGAACTTTTAAGCAAGTCTCTGATCCTAAGGTATGTCCCTGTGGTTTCAGCAACCTCAGTGAACTCTGGTGTTTCTTCAAATGGAACAATGCCAGCTGCAAACTTGCTCCGATGAGGAACAGCTTTTATCTTCTCGTCGTCATTAGAGAAATCTAGATTCGGGCTCTGCGGGTTGTCTTCCTCACATTTGACTGGAACAGGACTCTGAGGCCTGACATCTTGGGCTTTGACTGGACCAGGACTCTGAGGGCTGACATCTTGGGCTTTGACTGGAACAGGACTCTGAGGGCTGACATCTTGGGCTTCGACTGGACCAGGACTCTGAGGGCTGACATCTTGGGCTTCGACTGGACCAGGACTCTGAGGACTGACATCTTGGGCTTCGACTGGACCAGGACTCTGAGGACTGACATCTTGGGCTTTGATTGGTTCCGGACTCTGAGAACAAATCTCTTGAACCATTGGTTTCCTTTGATTTTTACTGCTGTGGCAGGTTTCTGCAGGCTTTGTTGTGTCCATCGCTTCTTCAACTACCTCTGTTTGGTTGCAGACATTAACAGGTGTGGGAACACCTGGTGAACTGGGTACAGGTGTTCCCGCTGCAGGTGTCTCACAGTCGCTATTAGTGGCAGTGTCAGCATTTTCTAGAGCTGCCCAAATCAGCCTCTGCTGCTCCTCTAGTTCCTCCAATGTCAATTCATCCTCGGTTCCGTCCGCAGTGTCATCAACAACTACCCATTTATTCCCCCGCAGAGCTGGGGAGCCGTTAGTGGGTGTGGGAGGAGGTGTACCTTTAGGGAGAGGTGGGGGAGTGGGTGTAGCAGGAGGAGTGCCCCGGGGTAAAGGAGGCGGTGAACTGAAGTAAGGGGAGCCAGGGGGTAGCGGAGGTTGGAACTGGAAATCACCGTGGCCATGATTATACGGTGTTCCTGGGTCTGAGGAGAGACACCCAAAAATAGAAAGTGAGAATTACTATTATTCTACATTTGAGCAATAAATAAAAACAGAGGAACTGCTTTTTGAAACAGCTTTTTTATCAAGGCATGAAGTGACAGAGTGGATATCAAGATTAGGAAAATTACAGATTACTGCTTCAATCTTTGTGATCAAGTAACTTGTGAAGGACACAAAATGATGAGCCTGCTGAAACACGTGTCGTAATTTCAAGCGACAGACGTAACTGAGACGAACGGTTACCTGATTCAATATCCATGTCCGAGCTCCTATCGGAGTTCCGATCAGGACTGGACCTTGTCTTCTTCCTTTGCTGTGGAGATGAGTCAGATTCATGCCGTCTCTTGTTGCAGGTGGCACCAGACTGTTGGCAAGGAAGAACATATAGAATGAAAATATTTAAGGGCTTTGCCTAAATGCTGAGTTATTACACACCCTCTCTTTATCAGTTCCAATAAATTGATAAACAGTGTTAACTTAAAAATCCAGAGGCTGGAATGACAGAGAGGACTGTGCACTGGCTTTAGTATGAATGGCTGTCTAAGTGGGATTATGAAGAATAGGCATCCATTGCATGTGAAAAGCATGGGCTGTTGTCTAGAGCCAAGTGGCAGGTTGAGGCTACATTCACACCAAGTGCGTTAAATGTGGGTAGTAGTTAAACCGTGGCAGTGAGGACCGCAGAGGGTTTGAGGGAAGAAAGGGGAAAAAAAAAAAGCAGTGGCATGTAGCGAATAATTAATACAGAATCATCTTTACCCAAGGTGTTTGTAAGTGTTACCACGTAATATCCAGAAGGTTTGGTTGGAGCGGCGCAAGGCTGTCAGATAAAAGCCAAGAAGCAGGTGTGGCCTACATTTTCACTTCAGGGACTTTAAGATAATTTACCTTCGGGAAGTTTTTGGACAGGTAGGCTGCATAGTTTTGCTTGAAGTGGTTGGTCTGCATTGGAATTGAACCATACTGCATGAACTCCTGGAGGTCAGAAAAATAGACAGAAATAAATATGAGATGTGCAACTGTTGTAAAATGCCCTGCCACTAAAAAGTCAAACTCAAATAAAAGTATGTGGCCATTAAGATGCCATTTCCTTAAGACAAAATACACTCATATACCTTAAAGTGAATCCATGTACTGTATTTGTATAAATCAATTATTTTAAATGTGTAACAGAAAATAAAATCGTAATACTATGATTCAAATTTAAGTATTCAAGTACTTTAGCACAAATGCTGAGGAAATCACATCACAGAATATTGCATTGCTTTCCGCTATCTGATTTTAGAAAACTGAAGATATAAATAAAACAAATATGAATATAATTCAGATACGTTGACTCACAAATAACTAGTGATATATTCAAGAAAAGTTTATATTGTAAGACTTACATCTTTCATTTGGTGGGATGCAGGTACATTGAAGCCTGGGAATTCAACCAGCTTGGAAACATCATAAGAGACGTTTTGTGAATTGGTATTGTCTGTTAAATTAAGATTTGAAACTAGAAAACAGAAAAAAAAAACAGGATTTCAGCCCAACCTTTGTAGACGTCAATAACATTATGTTTTCCCGTAGTTTACTCAAGAGAAAATCAGTGCGACCACACGTTTAAATTTCATTAAAAAAAACATACCATCTCCATCATACAGGGTTATGCCAGAGTTCTCCGTCTCTGCATCTTTGAGCCAACCTGGTGGGTAGCCGAGCTGCCTCATGCGGTAAATTAGAGGAGGGAGGGTGTTGCCATCGAGTCCCAGGGCTGTCAACAGCTCCTCACTGTTCAAAGCATAACACAATGTAAAACATTAAATTATCAAGATTTATTTTTACTTGGTGCAATAGATATTGAATGTGATTAAATTATGTTTCTGTCTGTTGTTTACAAAATAACAATCCTACCTCATGACTCCTGGCTTGTATTTAGCAAACCGCTCCTCCACTTCATCAGCATGGTACCTCTGGTTACTCTGCATGGTCTGGTTGCTGTTCTGATTAAACTCCTTTCTTCTCTCATTTATTGCAGCCATGTCTCTAGGCTAGGAAGGTAAATATGTATAAATCAAAACCTTTCTTATATTTAACTTGGGCTCATACCATAGTAATGCTTACTTGTTCTTACCTTGGGACAGTCTCTCAGCTGATGGCCACTCAAACCACAGTTGAAACACAATGATTTGGGTCTACAATGAACAGATCAGTGATGGTTTCATTATTTAGATATATGCCACACAGTACCGAAACAAAGCAAGTCATAAACCAAAGATGGAAACCGAATAAAGCTTCATTAATAACCTGACATACCTTTTGTCTTTCATCTCTACTTCCTGTCCATCTGTGCCAATGACTTGGTTGAAAACCTGGTGATAGCTTTGCAACAATTCAGGAAATTATATCATGTTCTTACAAAGCAACAAACTGTTTATCTTGTCTATTTCGACACCTTAACAGAAGTCACACTTATATGCTGGATATTTTATAATAAATTGCCACATTTCAAATCAGGACATAGTTACTTTAAAGGGAACATTATTATCCCATGGCACAATAGTTCTCAGATGTGCAACACATGTTCAAAACAAATGAAGTGACAGACAAGACTGTCGAGTTTTGATGATGTATCAATTTATCCATCTTAAAGATACGTTGGAATGTCCCAACCATCTGTCAGCTGGGGGTTTTCATTCACCAAAGGCTGTCCAAGTTTATCAACACTGAATGTAGTGAAATATAGGACACTTCCAACCACCTAAAGCAGGAAGATAAGGAAATAATTAATGATAGTATCAATGCATGTAGACTATTTGAAAACATTTTCTTTTCCATGTGGCGAGAAATTGTGCAACATGAAAGTCAGTGAAAATATTAGTAAATCCTCACTTTAAAGGCATCAGTTGTTGTTCTGACACTACTGGAAGAGGACTTCTGCAGATCTTCATCCATAGCAAAAGCTGAATTCTTCATACAGGATAGAACATTTTCTTTTTAGCAAATTAAAAACTGTATTAATATTAATCACAATAAAATACATTATTGGTAGACACCTGAGGTTTCATTTGAAAGATGGCGTTTTTCTTTTCATTGCTTAGTTTCTGGTGCTTCAAAATCACACTGCAGATGCAATCTTCAATTTCTTGACGACACAGCCTAAAAGAGACAGTCATTGTAGTTTTTTGTTATATTTTAGAGATGAGGCTCACACACAGCAAGGTAATTAATATGCCATATTTTCATCGTATTAGCCAAGATGAAAAAACTATAATAAGTGTTGGCAGATGCTTTACTACTAACACAGTTGAACATCAATTTAGAAGACAGACGTGACAAATAATACAAGTGAGCAACTTAATCCATTTGACTCCTTACTTTGAAATAATGTTGTTGGTATAAAATATTTGAAGAGCTGGCCCGTCGATGTTGACATCTTCCACTGTGATGCCGCTGCAAAGTCAGAGGAGAGATCGGCGCTGGTTAGTGTCACTTGGTAGTCAGTTTCGATTCATTTGTTTGCGCATTACTTGGAGTCAGCTCACAATAACGTTACCTCGGTCGTGTCAGGATGTTCAGTTTTCTTCTCAAACCTTTATGTAATCTGCGAGTTAAGGCAATAGACAGAAGAGACACATACATACAACAACAACAATAAACATACACGTCGAGGTTGTGCGTTTTCTGTTTTGGTCGCAGGTGCTAGCCGACGTTAGCTCGTGCCCCATCAACAGTGCTAGCGTTAGCACACACAGTTAGCGCCTCTGACACAAGGATATTCTCCTCCGTGAGCCTCTGAATGGAGTCGTCGACCTCCTCCAGCCTGCTCCGGACCTGGCTCGTCTCCTCCTGGTCTTCATCATCACTCGCAAAGCGAATATGTGTGGGGACAAGCGGTGCCGAGTCATCGAGCTGCTCAAAGAGCTCGCTATCCCCGAAATCAACTTCAGCCATTTTTACCCAGCTCTGCGGCGCAGGAAAGGAGTTCAGAGGTGAAAGCAACCGTTCTTCGTGTTCATTGGTCCTCCTTGTGTCACGTGTCGGGTACACGTATATTTGGTGGTAAACGATTAAGCCCTCAACGTTGGATTTCAGGTTGGGAGCTCAGATCACAGAACACTTTAACAAGGGATAGGACAGTAGCGGTACATCTTTTCTAAATATATATGGCTAAATCTGTAAATTGCCAGTAAACCACGACCACACAGCCTATAGAGGGACACTTTTTTTCATTGCAGCTTGCTTTGTCCGTAAAACAGCGCTGAGGGGTTAAAACTCCACGCGCACGGGTTTGTTGAGTCAGTTCTGGTTTTTTTTGCAGCCGTTTGACCTCTTTACTTTCGTTTAAAATATTATTGTAAAATATTCAGATTACCACGGAACAATTTACAAGTGTGACCAGGTGAGAAGCTTCATTTGCATCCAGCAATGTCAAGTTGCTCAACCATCCACCTAACTTTACCGCAGTGGGACGGGGGCTCACGGAAGATTCGCTATATTTATTTGGTGAATCTGACCTCGTTCAGTCTGACTGAGTGTCCCAACAAGGTGAGTGCATTTGTGGCATGTTGCCGGTTATATCTTTTTATTTATTTATATATGTGTAAGAAGCTATGGGCACGTCTATGAGGGACCCTTGATGTATTTTTGAGTCTTCGCGGTTTATTTGGCTCGTGCGCCCTCTGGCGTTTCGGAGAATAACGTCATTGGGCTCGTTCGAGATGAGCCAGTCCTGCACAGAACCGACTGCATGACCCAATGCATGATGGGAAACGCCTTTTGCCTGATTTGAAGAGCTGATTGGCTCTCAGATTTGACAACAAAACACCACGTTTTGTAGAAAATCCTATTTTTCTGTGTAATTGTAATACTTGATGCTCGATTGTTGGCTATTAGTCTCATGTTGTGCAATGAAGGTTTAATCTAAAACATATATTGTGTGATTGCTAATAATAATAAAGCTTATTTATATGCCATATATCCAAATGAGCAAGTGTTTTGCAGGCAGACATAAAAAGAACAAATGATAGAATACAATGCAGATACATGCACATTTCCACATAAATATATATTTACAAACACATATAAATAAATCCGAACAAGATCAGCAAACTACAAGTATCCCACAAATTGGATCTAACAAGAAGTAACTGTTTCTTTGACTTTGTTTATTCTTTCAAGGCAGCTGAAAACTGTCCAATTATCACGTTTCTGTGACAACAGCATACCATCTTATGTCCCAGCAAAGTGTTGTCCCACTCGTACTTACACCATTTCAAGCCCTTACAGTCTTCACACTCGACCATTTACCAGGTGACGTCACTGAAGTCCCTGAGGGTTCAGTGTTTAAGG